>CAIGRB010135955.1:49458-83868 GCA_903798255.1 Fraxinus quadrangulata
GATGTAATATTTGTATATATTTATTAATTAAAACTATGACATTGTTTTATGTTTGAGCGAGTCCTGAATTTGATTTCATTTTTTCCTTTTTTTCCAAGAAAAGTAAATAAATAAACACAGGTCATCAAAAACTCAATATTTGTTGAACATTTAAACCCAAATGAAAATGTCAATCAATGAAAACACCAACTATATTTGTATGTGTGTGTGTGTGTGTGAAAGAGAGATAGTTCAAGTGCATATGAAGTATAAAAAATTAACAAATTTTCATAATTTATTTATTTGTTTTATTGTTGTTATTAAAATGGTTTGCCTTTTCGAAATGGGAATTGACCTATTCAGGTTGCGGGGGTTGAGACGGTAGCGGGAGCTCGAGGGCGAAAGGCGGGGGTCGAGGGGCAGCTTCCCTCGTGGGGGGTTCGGGGGCAACGTACTCGGTCAGATCGCGGGGGTCGAGGGGACAGTGCCCTTCGTGGGAGCTCGTGCCCCCGAAAGGAATTTTGATTATCATGTATGATGGAATTGATTGTTTTCTAATTTTTTGAATTAAATTAGTAATAAGTGAAATTGTATTTAATTTGTGTAAAATGTAATTAAGTAGAAAAAAATTATGGACATGATGTCTCCACGCTGTGTGGAGAAGGAAAAAAAATATCGCGTCTCTGCGCTATGCAGAGACACAGACATCGCACAGTGCAGAGACACACACCATGTCTTCGGACTGTGCGGAGACACATGATTTTTTTACTGTTAAATAATAATTAAGAAGTTTCAATTAATTAACTTTTCCCTGCTCATAAACAATATTTCAGAAGGTTGATCTTGTGCGAACACTAGTGTCCGTGGTGTGTCGACCTTTTTTTTTTTCGCCGACATTCAAAGTCAACAATTGTGGGAATTTTTTTTTTCCACATTCCGGAATGAAGAGATATTTATGGATGAATAGTGCACAACCAGTTAATGAACAATGACGAACCAGTTTAACTGTAAAATGAAAGGTGCAAAAATAAATAGTGTTTTAGCCATCATCTCTTTTAATATAGTAGTGATATTGCCAATTAAAGTATTGAATTGTATAATGTTGGGATTTCACTGCAGTTATGGGTTAGGTCTATGTGCCCGGCCCTATTTCATGAGATTCACAAGTTTTGTCAACTTTTCAATCATACATTTTATCAACTTTTATTAAAATATATTAAAAATATAATTTTTAACTAAATCAAAAGACGACTATGTCCTAAACAACACAAACTGAGAGTATTCCGATTCAGATAATTGGGAATGTCTTCTGTAGACACTGTTCATGAAAGTGAAGCAATTTTAGTAGTATTATATTGCAACAGGCGAAGATTTAAAGTAAGCCTCGTCCTCTTCTTAATTAACAAAGAATATGAGACAAAATAAAATGTTAAAGTATAGCTGATGATATCATATGTAATTAATACTTTGAAGCTATCACTTTTGTGACAAATCGGCTTCTTTGTTAATATTATGGTCAACATCTACTAATGATTTTTAAAACATTCTCGTTGTTTGTACATCAATAATCCTTGTTCCTAAAACTACTGTCTGAATCGTTATTGTTACAATTACTCTTTCCTATTGCAGATTACTCATTTGATATTTCTCAACCTGAAACTCTCCTTTTTTTTTAACATGTCCGCTGATATGAACACTCTTCTCTTCTTTATTTTAACAGTTTTCCTTTTTATTATGGGTTCAATTATCACAAGATCTTACATATTGGCTTTGTTTGGCTTGCCGTTGTACGTTGTAGTAGGGATCACAGTATCATCAGTGGTCACTTACATCAGAGAATTGATCTCAGACGACCACCGGCCACCAGTGGCTGGTCCGATGATTAATCAACTGATACATTTTAGCAAACTTTTTGATTATCAAACAACTCTTGCTCGGAAGCACTCTACTTACCGTCTAATCACTCCCTCGCATACTGAAGTATATACTGTTGATCCAGTCAATGTCGAGTACATCCTCAAAACCAATTTCTCTAATTATGGCAAGGTAAAAGTACTTGTGTAGGATAACTTTATATATGAATCACACGCCACTACATGCCAGAACACAGTCGAACACGGACCAGATGTTGTGCAGAAAGCTCTATTTTTAGAACGATGATTCTATTTTTTATCTCTGGTTTTTCTTGTAGGGAGAATCTAATTGTGGAATAATGAAGGATCTTTTTGGTGATGGGATTTTTGTGGTGGATGGCGATAAATGGCGCCATCAAAGAAAGCTTGCAAGTTATGAATTCTCCACGAAAGTATTGAGAGATTTCAGCAGTGCTGTTTTTCGATCTAATACAGCTAGATTATCTTTGAAGGTTTATGCAGCTGCACAGGCTAATAGAGAGATGGATTTACAGGTTTCTCACTCAGTCTGAACTTCTTAAATATGTTTCACTCATAATATTTTGCATTCATTTTCTTAACTTGTCTAAACGTGTGGGCTTTCTGATTCAGTAAGGGTTAAAATTTTCTTTTAAATCGTCTTTCTTGAAGTGGAACCTAGATGATGAAATTGCTTGCTTTAAGAAATGGGATGACGCCAATGCTATTGAAAAATGATCAATTGGGGCACGCAGAAAATGTCCTACAAGAAATGGGGCGAGGAATTGCCCCATAGACGCTTTGATGCTTAAGTCTTTATATGGACGGGGATTATTTCTTAATTTGATAGTCTATGTTCTTATTCGAATGAAATACTAGGAGGGTAAATTTTATACAGTGTGCATATGATAGATCAGATCTCATACAGATATATAAAGATCATCTGAAAATAACTGGATTCTGAGTTGGCTGCATTGCTTTATTGTATTTATCTCAACCTGGAAACTCTGTATTTTTTTTTAACAGGATCTGTTTATGAAAACAACTATGGACTCAATATTTAAGGTGGGATTTGGAGTTGACCTTAATACGCTGTCTGGTTCGGACGAATTCAGTAATCAATTCATTAAAGCGTTTGATGACTCCAATGTTATTGTATATTGGAGATACGTTGATGTTCTATGGAGGATTAAAAGATTTCTGAACATTGGTTTGGAAAGGAATCTCAAGAACAACATCAAAATCATCGACAATTTTGTTTATGAATTGATACATCGCAAAAGGGAGCAGATGAAAAATGTAAAGGTTAGCACTGCACAAGTAAGAATTAATTAATTCCATGTATTTCCTCCTACCCTTCCCCACGGAGAAATCTTCATTGGACTACGCTTTTCTCGGGATTTTGTCATATTTTCCAGATCTTGTTATATTATTACCCCAATAGTTTGATTGCATAATTAGTATTTCGACTGTAGGGTGCAAGAGAAGACGTACTGTCGAGGTTTCTCGTAGAGAGTGAGAAGGATAGAGAGAAAATGACCGATCAATATTTGAGAGACATAACTCTGAGTTTCATCATTGCCGGCAAGGACACATCGGCAAACACACTAACTTGGTTGTTTTACATGCTATGTAAAAATCCTATGGTTCAAGAAAAGGTTGCACTTGAAGTCAGACTAGCAACAGAGGTTAAGGATTTCTTATCTATTGATGGATTTGTCCTCAGATTAACTGATGTCACATTGGAAAGAATGCAATATCTACACGCAGCTCTAACAGAGACTCTCAGGCTATATCCTGCGGTTCCTGTGGTAAGATTTTATTGAGAAGAAGCCATTTTCTCATATTCTTTTTATTACAATATTATTCGACAATGTGGAGCTTAATTATATTGTATAGTTATTTTATGATTGTGAGTCAACCTTGTCGCGGAAGCTCGCTCCAAGGGTCATCAAAACGATGATTTTCGAGCTCAATTTCATGTTATGTTTATCTACCAAACAATCAATCCAAACTGCTCCAACCCACAACCAATATATTCACCTCGGTTGCTTTTCAATCTCACATACAAAGGACGAGATTACGATGATGATTTATAGCCACAAAGGCAAGAAGAAAACCAATGAAAGAGACAAAAAGAGGCCAAAAATACCAAAGGAAGTCACTGGTTTTTCAGCAAGAAGGCAGCCAGTCGTTTTTGCTCTCTCAGGGCACACACGTTTTTCTCCTTTCAAACACACAAATCACACACTTTACAGATAGGGTAAAGATACCATATATAGGCTAGGTTAGACTTTAGTTGGACCAATAAAATGATAAAATGGGTTAAGATTCAAAGTCATCCAAGAGATAATATATATAAGACATGAGCAATTCAAACGGCATACATTTTCGGGTCTTTGGACTTAGTTCTTGGTAACAGTTTAATCCAACGTTTACATCATGACCCAAGATTCATTGGGCATCAAACCCCCAGCAGACATACTATTAGGGCGAAGTTTAGGTGCAATGGGAACTCCTTACATGTATAGGTTGTCCTAATATTTCATATATATAAAGAACATTTTAGGGGGTGACTTTTTTTGTGTGCAAGATAGGTGTTGGAAAAAACTTGTATTCTTCTTCTTCTTCTTTTTTCTTCATGTATAAAAAACGAGTGGACTCAACTGCAAACCACCATAACTCTGCTGTCTCTGCACGTGCTTTGCTTGTTTTAATATTAGGGCTTAATCCATAACATAAATTCACGATAACTTAAGAACAGATCTAACATTTAGTTACGGGTTCATGCGTTCGATGCAGGACGGCAAGAGTTCAGAAGATGACGATGTTTTACCAGATGGTTACAAAATAAAGAAAGGAGATGGCATGAATTACATGCCCTATGCTATGGGAAGAATGACATACATTTGGGGAGAAGATGCTGAGGAATTTCGACCAGAAAGATGGCTTGAAAATGGTGTTTTTCGGGCCGAAAGCCCTTTCAAATTTACTGCATTTCAGGTTAGAATCTATCACGACTCTCTCTTTTAACAGTTTTCTGAATATTCAGCCTTTTGTTTTATAATCAATCTTATCAGGGTGGACCTCGAATATGTTTGGGGAAGGAATTTGCTTATAGACAAATGAAGATTATGGCAGCTGCTCTTATCTTCTTTTTCAGATTCAAACTTGTTGATCAAAGCAAGGAAGCTACTTATAGAACAATGTTCACTCTTCATATGGACAAAGGGCTGCATCTCTATGCTTTTCGTCGCCGAAGCTGAAACTATCGCTCGTATGTTATTAATAAGCAGAATATTTCAGACTGGCCTCCTTACAATAATATTATTTTCTGATTTTTAATTTACCTTGTTTTTATATAAAATGCATTGAGCATTTTTGTGGTAGAAGACCCTTAGTAAATTTGTTAAAATTGACTTGAAATAGTTCAAGATTCGCTCGACCTGATCAAAATTGATCATAATTCAGTCAAAATCGACCACATAAAACCTCCTCCCTGTGTAACTGTATCTTGTAGATTTTCTCGAAATGTATGAATAAAATATAGTTTTGAGTAATTTAAGCGTTGTCAATTGAGATTTGAATTTTAATGAAATTCAATGAAATGCTTAATAACTAGTAGATTTATAAAAACTTCATTAATAGAGAGATTAATTTAAAAGATTTGAATGGATCTCAAGTTTAAAAATACAAGTAACCATTTTTTTTGAAATTTCATCATATTTGATGGTATTTTTATAGAATTTGTGCAAATCTATTCAAATTCAAAAAATTCTTTATGATTTATAATCGTTTAAAATTCATCAAAATTTGAGTTGAGGACACTCTGTAAATCTTTTTCATATTTGTTTGCTAATTGTAGTAAATAAACTAATTGTTTGTGTATCTAAGGATTAAAAAATTAATTCAAATAAAAGATCATTTTCAGAATTAAATAAAAAAGACCCTATAGAGTTAGAGCAAAAGGCGAGAGGCGTGAAACATGACGATATGACAAATAAAATTTTAATCTCTTTTAATTTTTGATACTATTTAATATGTCTGCTCTTTGCCAAACATCACTAAATATTTTATTTCCAAAAGAATATTGACAAACGAGAAATGATCAAAACAGGACAATATCAAAGAGTTTTGGAACCTGATAGAAAAACACAATGGAGAAAAATTACTCACCTTTTATTTTTTAATTATTTAACATGGTAGAAAAATTTCGTTCGATTAATTCAAACAACTGTTCTGGATGAAAAATGTCAAAAGATACCCCATGTGACTCCCAAAAAAAAAAATTAAAAAAATAAAAAATAAAAAAGTCTAGCAACTTGTTTGTTAAGAAAATTACAATGGAGGACCGAAATGCCAATTGACCACTTAAAGACCACAGAGTCAAAGACCAAGGACGGACCCCATCTCAGAATAGCAAACTTGGACAATAAGGGTCGTTTGATTGTCAAAGGTGAAAAGACTTTTTAATTTCATGTAAGTTGAAAAATAAAAATTCAAGTACCCCATAAGAATGCATTTTTCATGAAATTGACAAAAATCAAGCTTAAAGTGGTTGAATTTCGGAATTCGAACTTCATTTCTACTTTCGTATCAAATAGTCAAAGTAGAAATTGAATTCCTCGAATGTGACATTTTCCATAAAATTTAAACTGATCAAACGTACCCTAAGAGGGTTGCTACTACACGCTTGTGTCATGTCAAATTGATTACCAAATGTTGCCGGGCTACAAAGTCTCAACTCAAACCAAGAGAATGCGAGAACCTTAGACTCAAACTAGGTAGTTTAGTAAGGTTCCATTGTCAAATAAAAGATCTCGACTCAATTAGATACAAAATCAGCATGGCATTTAAGCAACAAGACCATCGCAATCCGGGAAATGAGACCAACTTTGTGAACGGGCTATTCTCATCTTATCAAAACTCATTGAATTTTGACTGGCAGTAAGTCATTGAAATGAGACCATCACTCATTTTGACTGGCAATCCGAGCTTATCATCCATGTGACTTTTTGCGCACAAATTCAATGAATTTCAAGTTTACACAGTTTTACCGAACTCCCTTATTAACTTCTTACGTCAACAAGTCGCATAGTAGAAGGAATTGGGGTCGCAAAGGGAAGTAGAATGAAATCGGCCACTAAATAAAAATCTAAATTTCACCTTACACAAGTTTTATTTTATGTGGGATTTCTAGAAGTTTTTGAAACCCATGTATAGCTATTCTGCATGCGAATCAAAATAGGTGACAAACGTCAGATATAAGCCACGTTCCGGTTAAGATGTTACGTATATTTGTTGGTCGAGCTGACTACTTTCTATTCAGCTTACCTACAACCGTACGTTAACAGCTTAAACAGTTGAAGAATGGCAGTCAATATATTGTAATCTCTCTTTCAAATGTTACGTTTATTGAACCACTTGCAAGTCGCGTTCAATGGGCTCTCCTTTCCGTCTCTTATACGAAAAAAAGTTTAAAACTGTTTTTTATTCACTGAAACAACATTAAAGAGAATCAACTACTTTGTTGTCTCTGTCTGGGTTTGACTATCAGATTGGATGTCTGAATATTGAATGATAGATAATGTGGTATGAATGCTGGCATGACACCACATACAACCACTCGTCTGCAATTATGACCGCCACTATCATCTCATTTTAGGCCTCTAGAACTATTTAACTTAATCTTTGTTTAGTGGAAGATTAAAATCGGATTTTTAATAGATTTTGATAAAAGTTGATAAGATGTATATTTGAAAAATTGTGGATCCCATGAAATATGTGATTAATAATAGCCAATTGCCATGCAGACTCAAAATTTTGATCATATACATACATAAGAAATCTAAAAGGGTTTAATCTCGTCAATAACTTTTATCGAAATTTTTTGTTAGTTGTTAAATTTAACAAACATATCCGAACCCTGTTCGTTTCTCTCTCTGAATCAACCCTAAATTAAATAAATTATGACAAGTTTATTAGATGAATACTATTGAAACAAAAATACGTTAACATGGAAGTAGGGCTGAATAAGATAATTAGAAACGAGAAATGTAATCAAACAAATGGACGTGACACGTATTGAGTAAAGTAAGAGAACGACGACGAACAAGTATTGATCTGACTACACAGCATAGTCAAAATCGTGCCAATTTGTTGATAATGAAATCATGTATAATACTCAGCCCCCCCCAACTGCCAAATGCTCACCAGTTTTAGCAGAGTCTTGTTTAATATAAAGCATTAATAACACAAAGAAAGTTGAACAATCAATATCATTATTATATTGCCTCATGCACATTCTATAATTCCTTAAAACTCCATCACCAATCAATTTTCTGCACTCTTCAACCCCACTTCCCCCGCACCCCCACATCTACCATATATATGAAATGAAACATTAATGTGAACTAGGGAATGACATGAGGGCAAAACTAATACGATAAGTCAATGTTATTTAGCTCTACTGGAATTACAATCTCAGTTTAGGTGAAATTAATGTTGCATTTAACAATGTGTGAAATTAAATAACCTTTCATTTAATCCATATTTGCCATATTTGGTATTGATTAAAATCCGATTTCAATCTAAATCTAAGTCAAAGTCAAATACTAACCACATATTTCATGTATCTCACAACTTTTCAACTACACATTTTATAAATTTTTATCAAAATCTACTAAAAATCTAATTTTAATCCCCACCAAACAGAAGTTTAGCGTAGCGTCACCTAAACTAGGTTGGGGACACATAGCATTAGTCTAAGTCATATTTGGTAGACGGTACTCGAGAATTAATACAATTTTTTACACTTGCCCACAACCCAAGCTCTCAATATATACCAATATCAAGTAAAGCAACCAAGTGAACTAAGGAATTGAAGTATGGGCAAAACCAGTACCACAATTTTTTCCTACAAGCTTCTTAAGGAGCAAATTCATTCAACTCTCATGGAGATTATGAACATTTCACTTCTTGCACTTTTCTCGTCAGTGGAATCTCTATTTGTCATTCAAAAACGGGAACCATTATACCATTTGCTCAATGTTTCTTGTTTACTTATCTTCTTCATAGCCAAATCCTACATATCAACGTCTTCTTCGCCAGTCTACTTGGTGGATTTTTCTTGTTTGAAGCCCCCAAATTTCTGCAGAGTGCCCTTTTCAACCTTCATTGAGCATGCAAAAATGCTGGATTTTTGGGACAGTGAAAGTGTAGATTTTATGGCTAAAATCTTAACTCATTCAGGACAGGGTGAACAAACTTATTTCCCACCAGCTTTACACTATATCCCACCAAAATCAGGCCATCAAGAAGCTATTCAAGAAGTTCATATGGTACTTTTCCCAGTTCTTGAAGATCTGTTATTCAAAACAAGTATTTCTCCATCCGATATCGATATACTTATAGTAAACTGCAGTGGTTTTTGCCCAGCTCCTTCACTTTCTTCCATTATTATCAACAAATATTGTATGAGGGAAGATATAAAGAGTTACAACATTAGTGGAATGGGGTGCAGTGCAAGTGTACTAGCCATTGACATGGCTAAAAACATCCTTAAAACACACAAAAATTCCAATGCCGTCATTCTTAGCACAGAGATCTTATCTACGGGTTGGTATTCTGGAAAAGACAGGGCTAAGATAGTGCTCAATTGCATGTTTCGTACCGGAGCTGCAGCCATTCTAGTTACAAACAAAAAAGAAGCAAAAAGAACTGCAAAATATCAACTTCTTTGGAGTCTAAGAACCCTAGGGGCATTTGATGACAAGGCATATTACTCCGCTTTTCGTGAAGAGGATTCCAATGGATTCACTGGCGTTACACTCAGAAGGGAGTTGCTGCAGGTTGCTGGTGAAACCCTAAGGTCCATTATTTCTCGTCTTGGATTAAAAGTATTGCCATTTACTGAGGTGATATGGTATCTCGTTTCCATAATTAAGAAGAAATTCATGAACAAGTCAACTGAAATTTATGTGCCGAATTTCAAGTCAGTGATACAACATTTTTGCTTGCCTTCTTCCGGGAAGCCAATTATAAGGGAAATTGGCAAAGGGTTGAAGCTTGCTGAGAGAGATATGGAGCCTGCACTCATGACACTGCATAGATTTGGCAATCAATCTTCATCTTCAGTGTGGTATTTTCCATCTCCCTCGTCTAAAAGTTTAATGTGTGTTAGAGAATGCACATATTCATTTATTTGAATTGAAGATTTTAACAAATCCGTCACTTTTTGGCTGGATTCAATTATTTTTTCTATTAAATGATTGGCATGTGGAATTTTTCATAATTTGGGTGACTGCGAGAAATGAATCCAAAACTTCAGTTCGCTCTTATGTCATGTAAATTAACAATCTAATTTCAAAAGCACACACCCCTTCACATGCATGTCAGAATCATTGTTTTTCATTAAATGCATGGCACTCGAAGGCGTTACTTAAACTAAGACATTGATTTACTTGCCCCCATACCATGTTTATCAATCATCTCATCTAAAGCTTTTCATTAGTAAAGCAACCTCTCCTTCCAATTTCGCTTCTTTAATCAT
Organism: Fraxinus quadrangulata; assembly: GCA_903798255.1. NCBI lineage: Eukaryota > Viridiplantae > Streptophyta > Magnoliopsida > Lamiales > Oleaceae > Fraxinus > Fraxinus quadrangulata. Next base: position 59,860 of record CAIGRB010135955.1, read on the forward strand.
GTCTTTTTTAACTTTTAAAGATGATACATATTTATTTATTCAAATTCCGTCTTTAAGATATGGACTACCTTACATGGAGGCTATACTTTATTTTCGCCAAATTTATAATATCGACCTCGTTTAAAATTTGTTTGGTTTCTAAATTTAAAACATTCTTTTACCCACTAATTTATTCTTTTAAGAATATATTATTACAATTCGATTTGAAAATACAAAAAAAAAAAAAAAATTTATCGGTTAGACTGAATCGTTTATTCTCCTAATTCCTTCAATCGAGCTTTTTCTTCTTTCATCTCAACATTTGTGCCGTTCAAACGTTTGCTAGCCCATAAAAGTTCCGGTGTTGAGAATATAATTTAATGTTGGTGTATTGTCCCATATGATATATTCTGAAATACAATAAATGTTTCAATAAATTCCACTTTTTCCGATTTCGAGTTTCCTCCATGCACCTCTCTCTCTCTCCCTCTCCCTCTCCCTCTCCCCAACACATAAGATCGTCGTTCCTAGGCCGTGTTTTAAGCTGTTTAGGGAACAGGTTTATTTATTTAAATTCTTTGTCTTCATCAGGTATGAACTAGCTTACATGGAGGCTAAAGAAAGAGTGAAGAAAGGTGACAGAGTGTGGCAACTTGGAATGGGAAGTGGTCCTAAGTGCAATAGTTTGGTATGGAAGTGCATTCGGCCCATTTTTGGGGAGGCCCAAAAAGGAGCATGGGCAGATAGTATTCACATGTATCCAATTGCAAATCTTGATGAAAAATAATAGCCATTTGATGCGAATCAGAATCATGATCAGATTCTTGAATGTTAACACTCCATTTTGTGTTCTGCAGTAGAGTTTAGTTGAACGTATCAGCGTCTCCTTTCAATTTTAGTCATGTAAGCTTACTTTTAAGTTACTTACTTTATCAAATAACATATATTTTGACGATTTGCTTTCTAGAAATGTACTTATAAACCGTCCAATATGCTCCAAATAATATGATGTGTAGTGATTGTTTAAATACTTACTATTGGATAAATTAGTTCATGAATTATATTCCGTTAATAAAAAATACGTGTGTGCAAATACTAGAGTAACGACTTATTGAATCATAGTACATGCATAATAATGAACAAATCACTATTTACTCAAACATAAAAAATGTAGAAAATGTAGGAGATAAAATGAAACGAGGTATACGAATACAAATCTTCTTTAGACGGATTTCTCTAAGTTTTACTTTGTCATATGGTTAATATTTTGGGAAATACTATAAAACCAATTTAGACTCCATATATTCTCCGTCACCGAAATTAATTTTAATTACACTAGTATTAAGTTGATCATTTATTGCCATTTCTAAACCATCTCAGAATTCAGAAAAACTTCATTGGCGTAACACATGTAAACAACAATCATCTCTCTCTCTCTCTCTCTCTGAATCCATCGAATATGAATGTTCTTTGTTGTCAAAATACATAATTTTTTGTTTAACGACTCAATAATTTTTTGATTTACAACTCAGTAATCGATCCAAAGAAGCATAATTTGCATAAATTGGTTGAATGAAGCCCAAGCTCGATCCAAATATTAGTTGGGCTTTGAAATATTGATGGTTCAAATGCAAAGCTACAAGTCTGACGATAATACTTCTCAATGTTATCATAACTTATTTTTTAATGTGCGAAGGAAAAAGATTTTGATAATGAAAAAATAGAATCTCAAAATAATGTTCTTACGTGCTACAACTGGATTTGTTGAGTAGAATTTCAACAAAATACCATTGAAGCTAAGGACTACTTACTGACAATTATATGTGTGTCAAACCATCTAGGCTCTGAGTATAGAGACACTTGTTTTGTATTGTTTTGACATATCTCATCATTGTCGGGATGCACACCAACATGTCTCAAAAGTCAAATAAAAAAGTTTGAAATTATGTCAATTTTCCTCGTCATAATAGTAATTGCCAAGTATATAATTTGTTAGATATATTACTAGTTGCAATGCAAAAATAAAATTTATCGATTGATCGAATTTCGTGACAGCACGATGTCCTAAAATAAAATTATTCGTCGATAACTACTGCGACCTCTGTGAACAATCACCTCAAAAATACAATGATCAAATAAATCAATTGTGCAGTAATTACAAATGATTTTTGGAACTCTCAAATGTACTCCATAAAATATATAAAATTGAGTATAATATTTTTCTGAATAGGAAGATACAATTTCGTATTTGTAATAATTTTTTAATGTCCAGATGTGTGTTTATATAAGCAGAAAAATGATGTAACTACCTCCACTATGATCCAGTATTATTTGCAATTTTATAGCTAGTGGTAAGGATTGTTAATACTGAACAGTTAAAAACGATCATATTTTACTGATTAGTTAATCCATTAAATAATTCTAAAAATGATTAAAAAATATATATATAATTATTATTAGAATAAAAAAAACTNATCAAGAAAGCCCAAGACCCCTATCAACGACCTTTTAATATAATGCGTGAGGTTTGACTCGAAATCCCGACCTCCCACACAAATTTCACACTTTTTACCAATTGGACATTTCACTTGAATTAATTAATTTTTTTTAATATCATATTTATTGTATAAATATCTAACATAATTATCGTTCAAAACTAGCAATATCATAATCTATGTTAGCCTCATTTCTCAAGAATGGGTGGAGTGGGGAGGCATTACATGTTTGATAGACTGCAAAGCATATTCATTATACTCGATAATATATCAGCATGATTTTAATTTTAAGTTTTCTTTACAAATGAATTGTTAGAAGAAAGAAGTTAAATCAAGCACTTGGCATCTCGAGTCTCGACTTGATGATTTTTTATTTCAAATTCTGATCAAGGAATGAAAAAACGAAAACAAACTAACCTAATGGCCCACGATCAGAAGTTATGTGAATGAGTGTGACGATTCTTCAAATCATATTTATTTTTCAAATGCATGATAAACCATGCACGACTCTTTTTCCCCATTCTATTTAGTTAATTGGTGCGGATTAAAATTGGATTTTTAGTGGATTGTAATAAAAGTTTTTTAAATGTGTGATTGAAAAGATATGAGACCCATAAAGATGTGATTAATATTGATTGTTTGACTTTGATTTAGATTAAAATCAGATTTTAATCCGATCCAAAAAGATCCTCAAAATGTTTCTACTAAGGTTACGAACTTCATAGGTGCCAAACTCATCCATTACTAAGCCTCCATTTGGCTAATTTGTAAATTATTTATAGATCAAATTTCATTTCCAGCTTTCTACTTCAGTGTAACTTATATTTGAGAGGATTAATGTGGGGGTTGAATTTTCACTATAAAAAGAAAGTCATTTTCATAACTTGATATACAACTTGAAAATACAAGTTAAAGAATTATTCTCCCATATACATTTTCATACTATATTCTTATTTTTTTGGTAATTGGATAAATGCTCGTTTTTTCTCTCCATGGTCGTGTTCATAGAATGAGAATCGATTGTGAGCAACATTAATTTTATCTTGGAACCTTGTAGTGTCAAAAGTACTCGCGTGAAAGGAAGACAACAAGTATCTAGGACAACGTCCTTGACTTGATTCCTTAAGGCTTGCTTTTTAAATCTTTTCTCATCTTTGTATTATGTTATTATGTCAATTGATAATCTACACACAAATCATCTGTTTTTCCAACATTTCCTATTTGCAATTTTCAGTAAGAACTTTGACATGCTGTTTGAGCAAATCCAAACAACAAAGCAAAAGGTACAACTCTTTGATTATTCCCACTTGGCATCTACCTGAAAAATAAATGTGAGGGATAATGAGTTGCCACATAACTTATGTTCCATTTTCATGATGATAAATATCATTACTTTTTGTGGTTAGGGGGTAAATATCACTCAAATTCAAACTTAGCTTTCCCCTTAAAATGCATCAAGATGTAGTCAATTCATCTCTCTATTTAAAGAAATAATAGAAGTGGAGTAAGTTCAATGCTTTTTAATGTTTAAAAAGACCTTGACTGGTGTAACTAAGCCAATTCATAATCACCAAAAATGAGTGATGTGCTGCATGGATCGATTGACACTTTACCAAATCAAATGTGACAATTACATAGAAAGTAAGTTCTTGATTAAGAAACTTGAACTAGAAGTGCATGTGGAGTGTATGAAGTTTCTGAGCTCATTTTCAAAAAATGTTAGGATAAGACACATTTATGATTTTATGTGGCTCATATAAAAGAATAAATTTTAATCTCAAGAGGCAAATTAAGTAAAATAATGGAATTCATACATAATTAGTCTCTCACCATCTTAAGAAAATTAAACCGATTGCCATATTAATAAAACACACATTTCATTATTTGTGATAACAACATTTTTTTGGCAAAAAAAATAAAAATATGAGATTTCCTTAATATGGACGCCTCTAAAGTACATTTCTCGTTTCTCAGTAGAAACACCGCAATTGTGATCTCACTAAATTTAATACATTTTGGTGGGAAATCTTTGAAGGATTTAAGAAAATTATAATTTCAGATTTAAATATAAAACATATTAAATTCGATTATGAAATCAAGAGTAAAATCTTATCAGATGACTAACAAGAGTGAAGAATCCGTGTCCAGCACTTACATATAGTTGTAGCGAAGAAAATGTAGGGCACCAACCCAAACGCGGGAAAAGAAAGTACAAGGAAATTTTGGGCATCGATGCCCACTTGGGACAATTTTCCTATTGACTTTTTGTAGTAAGACAACTTTCTTTAACCTGGGAATGGGTTACGGCATATGGGTGTCAATCACTCAAATAAAAAAATAAAAAGCACAGACGAACGTAAAACCTGGATTCGTTGAAAAGGTTTAACGGCTTAATTACAATGCATCTGATTCAGTCAAGTCACCTTTTCCTTTTCTTTTCACCTTTTTTTTTGCTCTTTTTCTGCAGCTTGTTTGTCAAGATTATTGCTTTGACTGTGCTTTTATTTTAGGTATTAATATTTTGAAATGATAAAAAATTATGAAAATACAAAAATAGATATTAGGCCCTATTTGATCAAATTTAAGTAAAAATCAAAAATTAATTTTAATTACACATTTTATGGGATCCATAACTGGATCCATAACTTTTCAAATATATATTTTATTAATTTTTATCAAAATCTATTAAAATTTGATTTTAATTTCTATCAAATAATGGCAAAATTTACATACGAAGGGTTATTTTTACATAATACAAGAGTAGACGAATGCTCCAAATTCAAGATTTAGTGGCACATGTTTACAAATTTCAAGAATCATATTATTTTAAAATATCTCAAACATAATAATTTAATCGTTATACATCCAATTTTATATTTATTATTATTTTGCCACAGCTTCACCAAAACGTAACTCATTTCTCACTTGACTCAATGTCAACTCGACTACCAACTGATATATGAATTATTGCATCTCAAGACGTGTCATTTATAGTTGTACAACCTTTTTTTTTACTAAGCACAAGCTATATTCATCGTCTACTTCGCCAATTCCTCAGTCATTAATATTTTTCTTGAGAATAATCTTTAATTCTTGCTATTGACTTGGAGTAATGATTGCTAAATATTCATAGATCCTCAGCTCTTGTCAATAAGAACCCCAACCAAAAAGTAAACCCAGTTGAGATTACCATAATGCCATCCCGTCAATTTCCACCACCTCCACTCCGCCACCAACACCACAACCACTTCCGCCACCTTGTTCTCTTACTGGCCTGCGGGCTGACGGCGACTTTTTCCCTCCTCATTCTCCTCGCTCTCTGCCTTCGTAAGTTCACCAACAAACGCACTTCTTCTTCCTGCGACACTGGTTCCAAGAAACCCCCTCACAAACTCTCCTACTCCCTCCTCCGCCATGCTACGAACAACTTCTCGCCCTCCCTCCGCCTTGGTCAAGGTGGTTTCGGCTCCGTATACCACGGCACCATTAGGCTTACCCCAATCGCCAAGAACATGCCTTTCCACGTTGCGATCAAGCTCATGGACTCTGGGTCACTCCAAGGTGAGCGTGAGTTCCAAAATGAACTGTTTTTTTCCTCAAAAATTAATTCTCAATACGTTATTTCCGTGTTGGGTTTTTCGTCGAATCCCAGAAAACGTCGAATGCTTTTGGTTTATGAGCTCATGGAGAACGGCAGTTTGCAAGATTGTCTTTTTCAACAAAAAAGTGGAGAGTTAAAAAACTGGGACAAGAGGTTTTTAATTGCTTTGCATATAGCCAAGGGGCTTGAGTATTTACATCACTATTGTGATCCTCCAATTATTCATGGTGATGTTAAGCCGAGTAATATTTTGTTGGATGGGAGTTTTAATGCGAAAATTGCTGATTTTGGGTTGGCTAGGTTGAAGTTGGAAGAGAACGTTGAAGGTGAGGTGAAGGAGGAGGGTAATTTGGGTAATGGAGTGGAGGATAATGGATCTGTATTGGAGGAGACAGAGAGTGTGATCACAGCCAGTGGGATTGAGGAGTTCAATAATGCTCAACATCAAGTGTGCGTGGCAAGGTCACCGGAGGGTGCTTTTCTGCGGGTTGAGGCCTCATCGGAGGTAATAATGGGGGTGGAATTGTCACCTGAGGCAGAGTCGGCCCCTGTGATGTCGCCGACGATAGTGGCTGCAATGGCATCACCATCCTCGGGTTTGGAGAAGACGAGCATATCGGAGGAGAAATTTGATAGGCTTAGTATTGAGAGTGGGGGAGAAAGGAATGTGCGGAAAAAGAAGAAGAGTTTTTCTGGGAAAGATTGGTGGTGGAAGCAAGAAAATGGAGGAGAATGGAAGTCTGGAAGGGTGAAGGATTATGTTATGGAATGGATTGGGAATGAAATAAAAAAAGAGAAACCAAAGAGCGAGTGGGTTGGAGCGTTATCAAGCACAGGAGTGGTTGGGAAATTGGAGAAAAAGAAGAAGGAAAAGCAGCTAGATTGGTGGGTGTCTTTAGATAAAAAAAAGAATTTGAAGAAGGAGAAGAGGAGGCCTGCAAGGGAGTGGTGGAAGGAAGAGTATTGTGAGGAGCTCGAGAAGAAGAATAGAAAAAAGAAAAAACGTTTGCAGGGTTCAATCAGTGATGATTGTTATAGTGGGAATTGGGAGCCAAGAGACCAACCGTATGCTGATATAAAGAAAAAATGTAGGAACAGGAGTAGAGGTAGTGTGGATTGGTGGTTGGACGGGTTTAGTGGCGAGCTTTGGAGAGTGCGGAGAAGAAGTTATGATTCCATAGGTGGGGAGATACCTAAGAGTGGTGGTATTAGCAGCACACCGAGTATGAGAGGAACTGTGTGTTATGTTGCACCAGAGTATGGTGGTGGGGTTGATATATCTGAGAAATGTGATGTTTATAGTTACGGAGTTTTATTGTTAGTTCTTATTGCTGGACGTAGGCCACTTCAGGTGACTGGGTCACCCATGTCAGAGTTCCAACGGGCCAATCTTATATATTGGGTGCGACATCTTGCCTGTGCAGGGAAGCTTCTTGATTTAGTTGATCTGAATATTCAATCTTTAAATAAAGAGCAAGCCCTGCTATGCATCACTGTGGCACTACTATGCCTGCAGAAGTCACCTGTATGCCGGCCTTCAATGAAAGAGGTGGTGGGGATGCTGTGTGGAGATTTAGAATCTCCACAGCTACCAGTTGAATTTTCCCCATCACCTCCCTCCCGCTTCCCATTTTAAGTTACGCAAGAAATTTTGGTGAGTTTTAGTTCAATGCCTACTTCTCTAAGAAGAGAAATTATTGTAAACAAATATTTATTATGTGAAAGATTAACGTAAAGAAAGAAAAAGATGAAATTACATATAAAATGAACTTGCTATTTTCGTCAACATGTTTCTTGAAGTTATTTTTCTCTTAGCATGTAGATTCCCATTTGTAAGTGTACTAATTTGGAACTTAAATACTTAAAACCAATTGATCCAACGTCAATGTGTTGTCTTGATTTTAGTATTTGTCTACTGTATTGTGCTTCTTCTTGAATATGAGTATTTCTTTTGGATAGGTATTTCAATTTGTAAATCTCTGAGGGCCCATGATATTGATTAAGCATAGTTCTTGTCTCGTGAGTTACTTGGACAGATGCCTTCATAAAAATTGCATAAAACCTTGTCAAATTGCCACTACTTTTATACGAATGTCTTGTTATGTGCCTTGAGAAAAAAGAACGTGTAATAATATGCCTATATGAACAGATAAAAATGTCTAACAGTACTAAATTTTTCTGCTCATTGAAATAAGATAACTACTGAATGTATAAATAATGCGATGGTATCTGCAGAAGGGCATAGCACATGCTCCTGCATGTGTTATCCATCCTAAAATTTTAAGTTAATACCAAAGGATAATAGTCAAGGTTGATGGAGACAGATTAAAGTAAAAAAATGCATTTCCTACTTCTTTGAACACATCAATGCACAATAGATGCACCTACTTATGACCAGAGCCTACTGACTATGCTGGAGTCAGATAACCATCCCACCAAAATTCTGTTGAAGATAAATATACATCAAAAGAAGATTGAAAGAGAAGATCTAGGACTGAAATCTGTAGAACTATACTCAGGTATTGCTATTACAGAGTGATTCTCGTTGTAGCAGGAGCCAACGTGCTCTAATTAATACCATGTTTGGATATACTTAAGGGTAAATTGCATATTAAACCTCCAATATTGGCCAAAAGTTATTTTTTCGTTTGGTTTTTGTAATTGTTCACATCCTTTTTATGTATGGTTTTGTCCTCAATCTTTTTCTGTTATGGACAAAAACCAGATAAAAATGTCTAATTCTGCTCATTGAAATAAGATAACTACTGAATGAATAAATAATGTGGAGGCATTAATTTCATATAATTATGTTCTATCAAACAACAAATTAATGTTTCAAATAACAATCTGCCACATAGGATTATTACTACAGTAGTTAATTATGAATAACATTGTTCTTTTGTAAATTGTACTTGCATTACATTCTATTGTAACTTTATAGAATCTCTATGGGGATAGTTTTATGAGCCAGAAAATATTTCACTGGCTTGAGTTATTTAACCTGAGCATCCAATTATATACAAGATCGTGACAAACAAAGTTGGAAGGATTTAGGGAGTTAGTTTCCAACGGCTAGTGAAGGCTTAATAGCACAAAACGTTCCTACATCTGGCTTGTTGTGTGCAAAACGTTCTTACGTTTCAAATTTTTACATTTCCACCCCTATTTTCTCGTTCCATTGCGAAAAACGTTATTTTCACCAATTTTAATGTAAAATGACCAATATACCCCTACAATTTAAATAAAACAAAAAAAAAAAGGAAAAAAATAGTAATTATACTCCCAAACTTTTTAAAAAGTGCAAAATATGACAGTGAAGTCCTACGATGTAAAATATAAGTTCAAAATGTCACAAAAATAAGTGTCCAAGTTGAATATCCATTCAAATAAATGAGGAGAGCATAATGACTGATATCTAACTTCAACTAATGAACAAGAATAAGATAAAATGATAATCAGATTTTCTGTATCCACCAACACCAAACAAATTGGCTGCATTCACTTGAAATCTGACGTTTTTTAGTAAATATTTTATTGTTTAATTAGTTTATATGCATGTTTAGTATATAATATTACACAAGCAATTTCATAGCAAGAATAGAAAATGTAACTTTTAAGTGCTATTTATGTCTTTTTAGCAATGAATTTTGCTGTCATTCATCAAGTATTGTAAATCTTTAGCGTAAGAGGTTTAAGAAATCGTGCAGTTTGTAATGCAAGCTAAATCTGTAAGTGAAAAAGGGAAAATAAAAGGTATAACTAAGTCGTGACGTATGTCCGAATAACTGAAATTACAGATTTTAAAATGAAAACCCATAATTCTATTGTATACATTGTTTCGTAGTTTTAAGTCTCAATCATATATTTGCTTTTCAAAAGTAAAAAAAAAAAAAAAAAAACGAGTCTTAGGTTAGCATGCATCTTTATTTTAGTTTAAACAATATCCGTAACACTTAAAAGTTTATTGACATACATCATGACATTAAGTTACCTCAGATATATATTAGTTCTTGGAACGGGAAGTATGCCTACATGAAAATTTTTAGGACACATGTCATTAACATAAATAGGGAATTATTGTTGAGCACAGTAAATACGTTCAAGAAAAATACCCCGTTCCCAACTTATTACAAATTCAATTCTAACCTAAATTCTAGTATTCTAACATAACCCAAACACCTTGTATAACAGTGATAAGCATTACAGGTAATGGATTCCTTTTAGGATTCCATCTCCAAAAACATCTCTAAAAATATGACTCCACCTCATTATTCAGGTACGTTTTTATTAATATTTTAGCATACATTCTCTTACACAGTTTCATTTTCTGACTTAAGCATTGGAGGGGCGATGGGGACACACCTCGACGCCTTTATTTCAGGTATTGAAGACTAGATTGTGTGGAGTTCAGTCAGCCAGCTCGAGTTCATTCTGGTGACGGATTTTTGGTAGCATCATCATTCATTCTATTTTTCTTTATTCCTTCATTGTTGTTCGTGCTTCTAGCCTACATCTCGATGGTGTATTACTCAATACTCAGTATTCCATACTTTGTTGGTACTAGATTTTTTTTTCATTTCAAGGCATTGGACAATAAATTAAAAGAGCCATTGCCACTTTGACTCTGGCAATCTTTATTGATATTGAATAACATTATTCCTCCAAGGTTGTTAATTTGTAATTTCATGATTTTTTTAAATTTTTTTCCCCAAGTCTCCAACCACATCTGCGCCATTAATTATTTTTACATGCTCCTCAACCCGTTTCATCAATTTCACGTTAGTAACTATCACCATATTGAGGGTCTGCCCATTCGTTTTGGTTTCAATTGCTGTTTCTTCCTTGTTAATTTCCAGCACGTTCATGTCCGAGTCATCGTGTTGCATTAGTGATTCTGAATCATCTCCTTGACCGATTTATTTCCTTCTCCAAATCAATGCCCATCAGTTCTGCCTCAAAATTAGGGGGTTGGGCAAAAATCAACCCAAATCGTTTAATTCAATCTGACCGATTTGGATTGATTTTTAAGTTCAATTGGGTTGAGTTGAAAAATCAAATTTAAGGTCAGGTCTCGGGTTATGAATTAAAACCCAATCCAATGAATTAAAAAAATTAATACCTAAAATGAAAAAAAAAATATTCTAAATAAACAGACAAGAGAATGATTTAGAATGTATAAACGTCATTTTTATACATATGTTGACAGACATTAATACTATATACAAATGTAAAGTTATTTGATGATAAACTAAAAATTAAGGAAATGATGATGAAATAAATGAATTTCAAAAAAAAAAAAAAGCTCCATAATTTCAAGCTTATTTTATACATTATTTTTTCAAAATATTTCTTTATATAAGTTAAAAATAACGGAGGTTTTCAAGTGGTTTCAAACTTTAAAAAATTATTCAAATTCAACAAAAAATTATCATATAAACTTGAATTGAACCCAAACCCAAATTGACCAACCCACGCTTGATCGGTTTGGGTTGGATTGGATTTAAACCAATAATTGGATTGGATTAATTTGATTTTAGATCAGACCAACCATATTGAGTTGGATAAAAACCAACTTTACTCTATCCACGCCAGCCCTACTCAAAATTAGTATTAATCTCCCCAATTGGTTTAGATAAAAAGATTCCAAAATATAATTTGTTTCTTCAGATTGAAATTCTCAGCTTCCATCACTCTTTTAAAAAAATAAAAAATTTGCAATTAAATTGATTTTGAGTCATCCTTCGGAATATATTGAAAAACTTTGATTTCCTTTTCAAAGGAGGATGGTCAAGTAAATAGGATATTATCTAAACAATAAATAAGACATTGAGTAGATAACACGCCTCTTGTCTCGTAAGTCACAATGTAATAAATTTCTAAGTGAATTTAGTATGTAGTACATGACAATGGTGCACATAATTCATAAATTTCTACCTTTTTTTATTCAATTTTATTCTGTACGTATACCATAGTGTACAACCTTTCAATTAATTACATATCTAAAAGTAAATGTGTCCTTGGCATGTGATATTTAAGTTAGAATGACTTCTTTAAATTATGGTCAGTTTGTAATGAATGAATATTCTATTTGCATGTGTCTTCGAACTTATTTTTACAGAACTCTAGATCCACATTCTCTAGTTCAACAAATTTCTATACTCGTGTATCATAATGTAAAATTTAGCCTATGTTTGGTACAAATTAAAATCTGATTTTAATCTCAAGTCAAAGTCAACAATTAATTTTAATCATGCATTTCATGTGGCCTACAATTTTTCAACCACACATTCAATCAACTTTTATCAAAATTTACTAAAAATCTGATTTTAATCTACAACAAACAGTGGCTTAGTTTCATCTCATGACATAATATCTGTGTTTTTGTAATATATGAATCTTATCATATCATTCAAAGTAGATAATATTAAGGATTAATCTTGATGTACATTATCATTCAAAGTACATAACGGTGTCCATAATGTACACATGGCAGCCTCCTATTGGGGAGCGCCTGGGACCCCCTATAGGGGGTCGCCATGTGTACATTATGGAACCATTATGACGTCCATAATGTACATGTAACACTTCCCTAATATTAATATTCTTCCTGAAAACTTCATCATATGAGAACAATTTCAAGAAGTTTCTTATCTACTTCACATAATATTATTCAAAGCAGTTTTAAGACACTGAAATAATTGAGTTCTTGTACTAATATTTTTAAAACATTATATAGCCAAACTAGGTTTCTAATTTTTTAATTGCCGAAGATTATCCTCTTGATACTGTTGTTAGGACACCATTGTCAGAATATATGGTAAAGCCATGTGATGCAACGTATGGATGCCATAACGATGTCCATAATGTACACATGGCAGTCCCCTATTGAGGGACGTCTGAGACCCCACCAATAGGGGATCGCCATGTGTACATTATGGAACCGTTATGAAGTTCATAATATACATATAGCACTTCTCTAATATTAATATTCTCTCTGAAAACTTCATCATATGAGAACAATTTCAAGAAGTTTCCTATCTACTTCACATAATATTATTCAAAGCAGTTTAAGACACTGAAATAATTGAGTTGTTGTACTAATATTTTTTAAACATTATATAGCCAAACTAGGTTTCTAATTTTTTAATTCCCGAAGATTATCCTCTTGATACTGTTGTTAGGACACCGTTGTCAGAATATATGGTAAAGCCACGTGATGCAACGTATGTATCAAAAGGGATCAAATATTACTCCCAGAACTTTAATCAAAGATGCATTTATTTGGAAGAAGCACGCATGATTTCGAATAATTTTGGAGATGTAAGATTATTTAATCAAAGTTGCAGGTTCGTTTCATTACACAGAAATTTAACTTTTGTGCATTATTTATGAAAGATATTTCCATTTAAAATATTTACAAATTTTCCCTTATATAAATTTAGAGAGGGGTTAACGTAAAAATTGTCGATGTAGACTTTTCAAGACATTCACTTATCAAAAATGAAAGGTAAGAACGTTTTCTATACTAACAGTTATATGTGGGGACGTTATGTGCTAATTACCCTTATTAAAACTTGGGGTTTAATCTTAAAAGGTTAATCTTATTAAGAGGAGTAGTTCAAGTTTTTATAAGTTGATCTATATTTTCATTTTTATTCGATATGAAGATTTTATCCCTTAACACGCTTTCACAAGGTGGCGGCACGTTTGAGCTAACCAATCTTAAAATTTGTATGCTTATTTTAATCTTAATCGGATAAGTTTAATGAGCTGTAATACCATATAAGAATTACTTCTTTGATCTTTATATGTAGAACTGGAAATCTACATTCTTTGATACAAATTATTTGTGTTCTCGTGAACATAATTTTGATGACGTAATTTTTTTTTTTTATCACATCTCTTGATGTAAATCTTTAAAACTTTGTTTGTCCCCATCTTATCATGACCATTCAATTGAAAACAACAATATATATAATTCTTCCTGAAGGCTTCATGATAGGGAACACTTTTAGGAAGTTTCTTATGTATTTCACAGAATGTTTTCCGAAGTGGTTTAAGACACTCCAATAGTTTGATCTCTTTTTCGACAAATACAATGCACCAAGCACAAATAAAATAATATTTCCTCCAATTGCATCCTAAAATACAATTATTCGACACCTAAGGTGAAAAGTTATACTCCATTTAAGTATGAAAACACATGGGTGATCAGGTTTTCATTTATATATTTTAAATCAATTTTATATTCATATAGAAATTGAACAAGATGATAGTGGTGGGGACTTTAGCCAACTGTGTTTGTAACTTTTTTAGTTGCCGGATATTATCCTCTTGATACTGTTGGTAGGTCTTTCTACACTCCAGTGTATGCATCAAAAAGGGATCATAACTCTCAAAGCTTTAAGCGAAAGAAGCATTTTTCTGGAAGATATTAGGAATAATGCATGATTTGTTATCTTTCTTTCATGATTCAGCCTATAATAGAATATTGGAGAAGTATGACTAATTTAGGCTCGGTTTGGTAGAGATTAAACTTAGATTTTTAGTAAATTTTGATAAAAGTTGATGAAATATTTGGTTGAAAACTTGTGGATCTTATGAAATGAGTGATTAAAATTAATCGTTAACTTGAAAAGGTTTATTGAATTTGCTAGGTTATTTAATCTAACAAAAATAAATTTTGTGAATTTAAAGGAAGTTGATATAAGATAACTTTTTCAAGAAGTAAAAATCCTGTCAAACGAGTTATACTTTATTTACCATGCGATGGTAGTAAAATTAATCCCCACAAATCTACTTAATTTTTTTTTTGTCAATTTTAGGCTAGAAACTATGTAGTAACATCGTTGTATTGGAGTATGGTCACCCCATTTCGACACAGCAGTCTTGTAGTATTCTATCTTGCAAACTTAAATAGGGTTTTGGAATCACAGAATTGGAACAGACAAATTTGAAAGTCAACAAAGGATTAAAACATGTATCAACCAAGTCAAATTACCTGTAGGACTTTAATGTATACATTATTTATCCTACATTCAACGTTTTACAGACAGACTCTAAAATTTAGTGTATGCATTCAGCATCTTTGTGGACTAAAGTTATACTATACTTGAGAATTAAGAGTGAAAACAGATGAATGAAAGGGTTTGAATTTAAATATAATAAACGCAATCAATGTGCTTATAAATTATTTCTAAAGATTATAGTGGTTGGGTGTTATCTTGTATGTGGTTGTTAATAAAGATATTACAGGTCATTGTAGCATTGAGGGCCATAGAAATATCTCAGCAACCCTAATATTTTCTTCTTTGTAATCTCCATTGAATTACAAGAAATTATGAGAATCTTCGATGATCTATGATTACGATGTTTCCATTTCAACACGGCGATGAGCTGGTCTTTGAGCCCCCTTCTGTTATAAAACAAGAACAAATCCTGCCAGATCTGACACCGAATCATACTTTACTTAGTAACTTAAATACTAGCAGTTGGAAAAAGGGGCAACAGAGATCATCAAGTATTCAAGAAAATGAGGGTGGAAGTACTTTTCCTGAATCTGATATTAGGAAACTTATACACAGAGATGTTGAACGGCAGAGGAGACAAGGAATGGCTAATCTTTATGCTTCTCTTCAATCACTTGTTTCTCCTGAATATCTAAAGGTGAATTCATTACTAATAACAGTGCTTTTACTTTCACAACAGGAGGGATACACCAAATTAATATGGCCTGTTGTAATTTCTATAGATTTAGTTGCCTTACTTCTAGATCTAAAATGAAG
This sequence comes from Fraxinus quadrangulata, assembly GCA_903798255.1. NCBI lineage: Eukaryota > Viridiplantae > Streptophyta > Magnoliopsida > Lamiales > Oleaceae > Fraxinus > Fraxinus quadrangulata. Next base: position 75,720 of record CAIGRB010135955.1, read on the forward strand.
AAAAAGGAGCAGCAAATTCATGTAACTAATAACATACATTGAGAAAAATGCTTAGTTTGTTGCTGTTTTATGTATTTTTTCAGTTTATATACCTGAAACATGGTATTTGTGGTGTTTTAGGGTAAGAAGTCGATATCAAATCTTCTGCAAGAGGCTGCAAATTACATAACAGATACTAAGAAGAATATCAAGAAACTAAGTTTGAAGAGAGACAAGCTAGAAAAGTTGTCTAATACAAATAACCTTAGTGCAGATACTGGAAGTTCTTCTAGTTATTTGCCAAATTATTTAGTCACAGTGAACCCCTGCCTGGATGGTGTGGAAATTTTAATCAGCAGCAACTTCAAAGAGGAAGAACTTCCCCTCTCCAAAGTGCTGAAAGAACTACCTGGGAGAGGTTTGAATGTTGTTAACTGTGTTACTACAAAAGCAAATGAAAGGTCTCTCCATAGAATTCAATGTCAGGTACAATTTGTGGGAGTGATTGATGTACTTCAAGGATTAGGGCTTCATTTGTTACGCACTTTATTTACATTTTATTACTCATATTCTTCCAGGCCAGCAATCTCAAATGCAATGATCTTTCCAGGCTGCAAGAAAGACTGAGTGACGTGATTAACCTTAGTCGTGAGACCTCTTAGGTAAGTGTGGATTAAGCGCACAAAGATCATCAGACACATGGGTTTGTGTCAGTTCCTAAACATCTGTGTCGTTCTATTTCTCATTTCTGACAAAAAGTACTTATCATGAGTACTTAAATTTTCAGTAAGCAATTTGATGTGAAATGGATGTTTATCAACTTCTATTATTTGAAGTGTGCTACTTTTCGCATCTCCTTCCAACCATCCTTTCTGTATAAAAAGTTGCTTTCCTGCTAGAGTGCTATGTGGTGTTGCAACGAGGATTTTCAGTATTTAATTTGTTGGGTTAGGATGTAACATTCATGTTTTACATGATTCATGTTTTTAAGACCACATTCTTGTTTTACTGATTTCTCATTCTAGTCCAAGTCTACTTATAACACTATTTTCTGCTATTGGTTCGTACATTATTTTGATCAATTATTTGATAGCTTTCCAATAAAATTCATTTTCTGAGTCATATGATTGGTTACGTTAACTGGATCAAAGCCTGTGTTGATACGGATGCCCCTTTAAATTGGGGATTTTACGAGTATTATATAAGTTTAAAGTTGCATTACTGTGACATATTCTTTGTTGTCTAATGTCACCTTTGTTCTGCCCTATTCATAGTTTTTGTTTGTACCATTATTGTTTGTTTGATATGTATAATGTATAACTGAAGAGTGTTTAGAAAGAAAAATAAGCTACAATTTGTTGGATTTTGTTGATAACCAATAAATTCGGACAATGATGTTTAAACAGTTAGATTAATTTTCATAGGCTTCGATCAAGGAGTGAAATGTTTATTAACATCACAACTATTAATCTGTGTTGCTCGTGACCCGTTCATTAGTTGGACGGTCCTTCTGTGAGTTAGCCCACTTTGTGTCACCTGATTTTGGCCCATCTTGTGTTAGGTCCTTGCCCAATTTGCGTTTAGCCCATCTTTGGCTAGCCCTAAAACAATATATACCTACTTTTGGTTGAGAAAAAAATGTGTGTTTGCAAGAATTTTGAAAAGGCGTTTTAGTCCATACTTTGTGTAAACGCGACCAAAAACCGCTCCATGTCTTCTCATTCTTTGTGATATTGCATCCAAACATATTTGGTGTTAATTACTTTATTGCTTTTGATCCAAATGTTTGTGATTGTTTAAACATAGGAATTAATTACATTAATCATCTAGAGACAATTAATAAGTGACATGTTACTTTTAATTGATTTAAATTCGCATTTGGGTCTAAACAACGATAATTTTCAACATGTGGTATTAGCGCAGTACATACTATGGGAGTAAATTTTCACCGAGGGTGTTGGAAGTTCCACTTGTTATTCTCCTAGTTTAGTGACCGTGAATCCCTTCCTTGATGGTGTGGAAATACTAATCAGCAGCAGCTTCAAGGAAAGGTTCTCCATCTCCAAAGTGCTGACATAATTGTTAAACAATCCAAATAAATAAAGAAAAGAACATGAGGCTAGTAGAAAGCTTCAAGGAAAGGTTCTCCATCTCCAAAGTGCTGACATAATTGCAAAGAACTTTATCATTCCCGTTCGAGTTTTGTCCTCTGAATTCATCCACGTAGAAAGTGGCGTAGTAGTAGCACCGGCGCCTGGAGTACCAAACTGTAGTTGCGTTTGACCAGTTGGAAGAATCTCATGTTCGGCCACACAGTTTTTGTAGTGACGGTTGAGGTGGATAGTTCCAATGCCTTTTTGTCATGTCAGTCGTTGTTGGCAATATTTATATACTGCTTTGATTTCTTGAAATCCATCGACCACACGACCAGTGTGAATCAATTTGAAATGGTCCCAACATTTTACGTGCTTCTTCCCCTTTCTCTTCCCTCTTATATCAGGAATATTTAATGTTGATTCTTCATCTTGTTCCAAATCAATTGGAACACTAAAATCAACATCATCCAAATCAATTGGATGACTACCTTCACGAACGTCAAAATCTTCAATGTTTTCTGCAATTAGTAATTCATTGAGACCGGCGAATTCATTCTCAATTTGATTTTGGGCAGGTGTTTCGCCTTTCATACCGAACTAGTTTTCAACAATGATCATGCATCCATTTGCTAATAATAGAAATTGAATATTGAACATTTGAAGTAGAATGTAGAAAATAGAAATATAGAATTGAAAAGTGAATGAAGATTATGTAGTAGTGTATAAAATGAATTGTAAAAGTAAAATCAAGATAATAATGTAAAAAAAATGTAGAAGATGAAAATGATAATAGAATCAAATGAATGAATGATAAATATGATATTGTTGAATGTTAATAATTTGTAAATTGTAGAGAGTAGAGTAGAGTAGAAAATGAGAGTATTTGTGGAAAAAAAATGTTGAATAGGGAATTGATATTTATAGAAAAAAAAATGAAATAAATAAAATAAATTAATAAAATAAATTCAGTGACCAAATTGTCACTGAATATAAGTATTATATATATATATATATATATATTTTTTTTTTATATTTTTATTTTTTTAATTTTTTTCATGGGCGAGCCCCCGAGCGGCTCGTGGGCTCGCCGAGTTACTCGTGAACAGTACAAGCCGATCCGGCTCGTCTAGTGAGCTGGCCCGCTTGGCTCGTCTTTTGACGAGCTCGAACGGCTCGTGGGCTGCTACAGTACAAGTCGAGCGGCTATTCTATCAACTTTTATCAAAATTTACTAAAAATCTAATTTTTATCTAAACCAAATATGAGCACTTTTTTAATCAATAAAAACATTCTCCAATCTCCCTACACAACGCAGTTGAAAACCTACAAGAAAACCTATTATATTTGCATTTCTAGTAGCTAAACTCTCGATGAAATATAAGCTAAGCCCTACTTTAAGTAAAACACGTAATTTAAAAGATATTATACTTCAATAAACGAAGTGATAGGACTTATGCCTTGTATAGCATCAAGTAGGTAGAAAAATTGGACTTAGAGGTGCTAATTGTCTTCTTAATTAAGTAGGATTTACCTTAATATTCTAAAATTATATGCTATAGTTACTATTTTGTTCTTAAAAAATAGAGTTGCAATAGTGACGCAAAAAATTAAGAAATCTAAAATATGGATTCAATAAGTCAAGACGTAGTAAGAGCTAATAGATTTTAACTAAGTTTAGCATGTGAGAGATGTATCAAAAGAATACTCGAAACGTATAAATGATGAGTAGAAAAGGGGGACTAATTGCTAAATACTAAAGAAGACGAAGATAGAAGAGACGAGTCCAAGGCTAACCAGCTTGTGTAATGTGTATTCTATATTATCTAGAAAAGTCCAAACAACTACGTCAATTACCAACTCCTAATAGCAGGCTTATATATGACATTGACATTAAAAGTTTATGTCTCCTAAATTAACATTAGAAAAGTTTATGATTTGGATGGCTTCTTCAATGCAAATACAAACGCCCAAAAAATTAGACTTTTAATTAGATGGCGATTAATATAATCATCCTTGATAGTAATTCCAATACAATTAGTATACTGCTTTCAACAGGCTGATCTAAGCAGTTAAATTATATTCATATAGTCATATGCAGTTCCCCTCCGATATAAGAGAGGCTTTACTTCTATATCTTGATTCCTAGAGAGTCAACAGCATTAGTAGCCTACCATGTCTAATCAAATCGACCCTACTGTTGATCCCTACGGCTACATCGGCATTTCCCGGAATCCCGATGGCTCGATTACACGAATTTTTGATTTTTTTGCAAAGACTTCTGCTTGTTCTAATAATGATTCGATTCCAGTTCTCACCAAGGATATTCCAGTCAACGAATCCAGCAGCACTTGGGTACGTGTATTCGTTCCCCGGAAGGTACTTGATTCAACCACCAAAGCTAAACTGCCTCTCATAGTTTACTATCATGGTGGAGGGTTCGTCCTTGGCAGTGCAGCAGGTTCTATATGCTATGAATTTTGCACCGACATCGCTGTTGAAATTCAGGCAGTGATAGTGTCGCCAGAGTATCGTCTTGCACCTGAGCATCGCCTTCCGGCTGCCTATGATGACAGCATGGAAGCCTTGCAATGGATCAAAACCACCAGTGATGAGTGGCTAACAAATTATGCTGATTTCTCGAAGTGTTACCTTATGGGATCTAGTGCTGGTGGCAACATAGCCTACCACGTTGGCTTACGTTCCGTTACATGCGTAGACCATCTCAGTCCTTTGAAGATCCAAGGGCTGATCTTGCATCAACCATTTTTTGGTGGGATCCAGAGGACTCAGTCAGAGCTAAGGCTGGCCAATGATAAGATATTTCCTCCGTGTGTGGCTGATATAATGTGGGAACTTGCGTTGCCAATAGACTTTGATCGTGATCATGAATATTGTAATCCAACTGTCGGAATCAAATCGGAGCTGTTAGCAAAAATGAAGGGCCAAGGATGGAAGATTTTGGTGACAGGATGTGAGGGTGATCCATTGATCGACCGTCAGATTCAGTTGGTGAAGGTATTAAAAGAGAAGGGTTTGAGAGTTGATGGTGAATTTAGTGATGGGGGATTTCATGGTTACGAGTTCCATGATTCTTCTAAAGCTAAGATTCTGTTTGGAGTTCTTAAGAATTTTCTAACAATTTCGTGACTTTTGCTAGAAAATTGTACATGGGTTTTGGTTTGTGGGAGTTTTTTGATTTCAAACAATGCATTTTTGTCTCATAATTATGTCTTATTACATTGACTTGGGTGTTCAATTTGAAGGGTGTCAAATTCAGAACATCTTTTCTCATCTAGGTATTTAGGGATGTCAAATAAGGTAGAGTTGAGCCAATATAAGGCTAAAGCCCATGTTATGTCCATGTACCAGTATGGAGATTATGTGGCACAATGTGGCCCATAACGGCCTGACCGAGCCACAAGGCTTCAGTTTTTTTTTTTGAATATCTTATTACAAGAAGGAAAATATTGAAATAAAATTGCAGTAAAGTAAGAAATGTAAAATATTAGAATAATTATATTTCATTGATTATGAAATTTCATTCCACGTTGGTATAATTTTGTTTAAATCTACTATGTGATGTATAACTATAACTTAACTATAAATTTGATTCTTATTTTGTATTATAAAAAAAATTACAATATAGACTCCATTAGTTGTTGTTGTTGTTGTTGTTGTTGATTTTTATTATTATTATTTTTTAATCTTTATGTTTGCATTAAGCTCCTTGTCTTGCAATTTGATCGTGCATCTTCTTATCCCATTCAACATCAATCGAGTAAGCTGATTCTCGAACGATACATGACATGGGCTTTTATTACTTGACATGATAACATATTATAGATCATATAAGAAACACGTACGACTACAAATGTCAATTTGTGACAAAATTAGACAAAGAGCAAGCGAATGAGATAACATGCCACTACTATTGTACCCAACATGTATACATACACCCAACCACCGTACCAATTTTCTTTGAATTTCATATGGGCCAAAGACTTTAATGGCGCTAAATTTACAGTTGCAATCTCTCTTATGAACCATGCTAGGTGTGACAGCATGGTGTACAGCACCATGCTGTCAAAGCATGGTGTACAACTATCAAAATTCCTCTCTTATTCAACTTTAGCCAGACAGATGTGTACCCCCTCGTATTAATGACTCTAGATGTAGTCCATAGAGTTTTTGAATTTTGTGCTTCATAAATTTGAAAGCGACTATATGAATTATTTTCTTTACTTCCTATAATTCATTCGCTACATTTACTATAAGACTTAAATTAATCAGACTTTCAAATGAAAATTTAACTATGTTTGACAACCATTATTTTTTTAAAACAATATTTTGAATAGTAATTTATAAGAAAATGTGTAGTTGAAAAGTAAGAAATTTTTTTAGATTTACGTGTAGAATATGTTATTTTATGAATGTGATTGAAAATGAACATGTATAAAAAAGAGGTTTTCAAATAATGGTTGTCAAATAGGAGCTAAGTCTAAACGTGTTAGGTTTTTAGTTATGTTGGTAATTCTTTAGAGAAAATGATTATTGATGCTACCAAAAATCGTTACCTGAATGATCTTGTACTGGTTGATTGAACTCCGCACAATCTGATCTCCAATACCTGAAACAAAGACGTCGAGGTGTGTTCTCGTCGCCCCTCCGATGCTTAAGTCAGAAAAGGAAATTGTGTAAGAGATTGTATGCTGAATATTAATGATAACGTATCTGATCAATAATGCTTGGTCATGTATTTATAGATGTGGAAAATTGAGTCCTAAAAGAATTCAACTTTCCTTAGCTAGTTCAAGGTATTCGTGTTCTGTTAGAACTGCAAAGACTGAGTTAAGATCGAATTCGTTAGCTAAGAGTTTATGTTTAAATAGGACGGGTATTCGTAGGAAACGTGTGTTGAGGTCAAGAGAATGGGTGGGTCAAGGATTATACCCAACCTGGTATTTTGACCCGGCCTTGTTTCTAGCCCAAAATAGGTGGGCTTAGGTCAGGCCTCATAGTTTGAGTTTGAGTATTGTAATTGTCATACCCATCAATTATTGTAAAAGAATATGATTGTTACAAAAGAATTGTAAAAATTAGGGAGTGTATTGGAGGGTAGTATAGCCTTTGAAGAAGTCCAAGATGTACAAGAAAATCACATATGATTATCAAATAGCCGCACAAGTTATGTTCCAAATTCTAAGTTCTAATTTGCAACACATTTTTCACATAGAAAATATTAAAATTTGGACAAGGTTATTTCTATAAAAAATTGTATCCATTTGAATTAGCTTTCCAACGCATTTTGAATCAACTCAATTGAATATTGGGAGAGAAAGTTATGATAAAAATATTGATGACTGCTCAGCTACTGCTTGTCTATTGCTGACTTGGCGCTCTGCCGACAGTCGACGATCATAAATATGTTTTGCTTCAAACACTTGGTTTTACAATCACAAACACTTTTTCCTATATATATCTTACTCTATGAACGTCCAAAAGGGTGGTTGGTCATTATTTTATATCTTCGTAAAATCATTCCAATATCCAATAATACGTCCAAATCTTGAGATTAACCATTTGATTTTTGAGATCAATCAACAATAAGTTTGAGAAAAACATTGAAATTCTTATAATTCAAAATACCAACTTCCTAGATATCATCAAGAAGGCACTTTCTCAATAAACTTCAGAAGTTGTTGAAGTTTGAGAGATGTTGGACTAGAAGCACAAGAAAAGTACAAGAACGAGGCGTTCTTGATGTTTTACAGGAGATAGACATTCTAAAAGATCGGGAGCAGGTGTGAATGAAACATGTTCTAGCGTGTATTAGATCAGCGAGTCTAGTGGATTTTCTAGGCAGGATCATACTGTAAGTAGCTATGTCAACGAGTCGAGTCGAGTCGAGTCACGAGCCGAAACTCAAGGCTCGAGCAAAACAGATCCGAGCTTTTTTGGTCCCGAGCCTTAATGGCCGACCCGTGTTTTTTTTTTAATTAGTTATAAATTTATAATTTTTTTATAAATTATTTAAAATTTGTGCAATTTATACGTATTTTAAATAATAAGCCTCT
>CAIGRB010135955.1:97284-111192 GCA_903798255.1 Fraxinus quadrangulata
CAATTGCTCTCTCTTTATAACTGCCCCTCCCCCCCACCCCACCCCCATCATGCCCTTCTAGTTATTTGTTGAACTTCAATTCTAACTCAAAATTCAAATACAAATTCTGCCAACCCCTTTTGATTCCTTATTGATATATGAATATTAACAAGTCTGAAAGTTGTATTTTTTTCTTATCTCCTCCTGAAATCGAAAGGTTAAATAAGACCAAACTTGAATTCCTTTACTTCTCCCTCAGCTTGGTAATTCGTCTTCTGCCTCTTTCTTCTTTTCTACTTTAATTCTTTTGATTTTGTAGTATTTTTGCACTTCCTGTTTGGTTCTCCCTCACTCAAAACACACGATTCTATGGAATTTCAGGGCCTCAGGAAGACTTCAAATGGTTTAAAGTGTGAATGGCTTTGAGGATAAATGTTTAGAATGGTCCCACCATGTAAAGACAATCCACCATCGCCAGGACATTTTCATTTTCTGTTGTTCTTTTTATTTCTTTTTATTTTTATTTTTTTGGGCATGACAAATTTGACGGAAACTTTTAAACTTTGATTTAGACTTGACTAAGAGGAGCCTTATTTTTTGTTTTTGTAAAACATGCATTTTAAAGTAATATTTTGATGGGAAATGTGTGATTAGAAAATAAAGATAAATTTTAAATTTGTCTATAATATTATTTTATTAAAAAATATGTGATTGAAAATAAAAAAAAGAAAAATATATTTTATAAATAATGAGACGAAACAAATCCTAAATAAAATGGGACATCACATCATTCGCTAGTCCGTTAATTTTGCTAATTGACATATATGGAGGGTGATTGATGGAAAACATTATTATAAACGTTGGTAATTAATGATATTATAATCCTTAGTCGGCGTGGCTTATGGATCGATCCAAGGCAATAATAGTATATTCCCACGCTCCATTCTATAAAACAGGGCTTCTTCATTTATAATCAAGAAACTTTGAAATCTTCATCCACAGCAAGTCAATTGCATCACCACTCTACCAAGTCGAATCAAATAGACCCGACTGTTGATCCATATGGCTATATGGGCGTGGCTAGAAACCCCTCCGGATCTATCACACGCATATTTGAAATTTTTACCACCACTCCTGCTTGTTGGAATTCTAGCGATTCGAGTCCAATTTTAACCAAAGAAATCCCTGTTAATGAATCAAACAAAACTTAGGTCCGTGTTTTCCTTCTTCGTAATTTGATGACCATTATTTTGAAGAAATGATGTTTTAAATAGTAATTTTTTGTAAAATGTGCGGTTCAAAAGTGAAAAAAAATACATAAAATATTTTATTGTGTAAATGTGTAGTTAAAATGAGAAAATATTACAATAAATTTTTTTTTAAAAAAGAAATCTTTGAAAAGGAAATAGAGAAATAAATCTACGCTGGAGCACACCTCAAGGGTGCAAAGACCACCATACTAGAAAAAAGTCATTCAAATTATTTTCACACAAATTAACTGAACAAAATTATCCAAAAATGTTGAAACCATTAGCATGAAAACACCTTTATTATATCCCATCCACCTCTAGTACTCACACAAATAAATAAATATGTGCTTCCTTTGCATTTTGAATTGCTATGAACTCATGTGAGAAAATATCCATGTACTGATTTCTTGGAATTGGTCAGACTTGATTTTGGTCGATTTCATTTCAACCACACAAAATTTGAATAATATCTGATACAAACAAACGTTACATAGTGAGCATTGAAAACTTTTGTCTTGACGCTAATAGGAAAATAATCTACTCTTACATTAGATAAGAAGTCAGAAATTTGGGTTTTTGTATGTTTTTCCTTTCAATCTTGTCCGTATTTTTGTAGTCGGACTCAAATATGAATAATAGAGGTAGATTGAAGTAACGTAAAACTTTATTCAACTTTTATATACATTTTCTTGAAACGTCATTATTAACGATGTGCTATATCAAATTCACGTATTATAAAAAGTGGATAAGGTTTAGCTAAGATGTATTCTTATGCAACTAATATTTTTACACATTTCATTGAGAAAATCATCATTCCGTCCATTTGTTGTCAACTCTTCTGTTAACTGAACACCTATACTCAATTTTCCTTTCAAATATGAAAGGTAAAATCGTCTTAACACAATTTGAATGATACATTTCGGTAGAAAGATAGCAGAATCTAAATCAAGTCAAAATTCGCACACATACCCATTCCGTGAACAATTTCGCCGATCCGCGTCTCCGCCTCACCGTCCCCACTGCCTCTACGAGTTCGATATACACGTGAATTTTCATTCTCCTTCCTATTATCGTTTTCTCATTCTTTAATCAAACCACCCAACTGTCACTCCTTCCCTCCCTCTTTCTCTCTCTACTTCGTGTTCTCTGTGTAATTTTCTTGGCCCTAAGCTCACATTTTTCTTTGAAGAACTGCTGTTTATTGTATTAAAACTTATACCAACAACGTGGCTGAAAATCCCATTTCAGGTTCATCATTTTTAAATAACATCTACTTCTGTTTCTTAATTTCATGTGTATCGAAGTACAGTGAATTTTTGATCAAGATCACAGCTTTCTTGGATGATATTTTTTGTGTAATTCACATGTGGGTGTACTTCCTTTGATCTTAATTCAATCATGTCGTAATTATTTTAAGTTTTCTTGGTGTTGGATTATCTTATTATTTTTCATTAAATGCATTTTTATGTATTCTACTTAAATACTATATAGTAAATAACTGATCTTTTGTCATTTTCCTTCTGGTGTTGGAGGCCTGTTGTGGAATGAATTTGTTGAAATTGATCACTAATCATTAAACTAACAGAAATTCTCTGGATTTATTTTCTTCAATAGTTACCTGGTGTTCTTGATGAATCAATTATTGAAAAAGACTATAAGGCCTCTGGTACTTCAATTTTTTGCACTTTGGGAGACAGAGAATTTTTACTTCTGAAACATGAATTTCTCAGGCAATTTTTAAGTCATTCTTGGTTATAAATTTGGAATATCAATCCTTTAAATGGAGTTCCTAAGAATATGTTTGGCGCAGTGCAGTGCAGTTCCAGATACACAATGGAAGGGCAGTTGATAGGATTTTAATTTCTTTTTTACGTTAATACCATACAGTCCATGGTAACATGCCATAATGGGAGATTATCTAGTTTCCTATTTTATTATTTGACCGAATTCGTCTATTCTATGTAGTTGATTTCCAAAGACTCTCCCTGAATACAAATGGAGGATCAGTAGATAAGAGCTCTCTTGTCATTTGCTTTGGGGAAATGTTGATAGATTTCGTTCCGACCGTTGCTGGAGTTTCACTCGCTGAAGCTCCTGCCTTCAAAAAGGCTCCAGGTGGTGCTCCGGCTAATGTTGCTGTTTGTATAGCAAATTTGGGAGGTTCCTCTGCTTTTATTGGCAAGGTACATTTTTCCCTTCGCCTTGTCCTCTTTGAGAACTATGTTGTCATAACAACCAATGTTCCCCGAAAATATGTTCTTTTGCTGCAAGGTATGTACTTCTGCGTGTTTTTGTTCATCTTTTTTTAATACTCAGTTTTCATTTTTATGTTTTGTTCAAAGAAATTTGTATGGTGCATTATGTTAATATATACTCGGTATTTCGTTTATTTTGTTCTTAATGTTTTAAGAAAAAAACTGAATTGGTGAAAGCATGTTGTTTTCTTACTTAAAACTCCCGTTTAAACAAACCTAGAGTTACCTTGGGATGAAGTGTTGTCCGATGCTTTTTAATGCGTGAAGATTAAAAGAAACTTATTAAACATCATTTAGGTTTATAACAGTTTCTACCAAACACGCCATAAGCATTAAGAAAATAATGTGCATACAGTAGACATACATGTTTAGACGTGATTTGATGATGTAACACTTTTGACCCTATTAGCATGTTGCCTATGATTATTAAGTTCTTCGCCTTGTAGCTTTGAAGTCCTGACCCCCCCTCTCTCTCAAATTTCCATGAATCTATTTGTTAATCTTTTGATTTTTCCTTTCAACATGGTAGAAAGTGCTTTGCTTTACATTGTCATTGACTCCTATTCTTGATTTGGGATGAGCACATAGTCAAATGCTACATTACAAAATTTATGTTAAAGGTTTAAAGAAACAAGGGTATTTATCTCTTAGGTGGGCGAGGATGAGTTTGGGCATATGCTTGCCGACATATTAAAAGAAAACAAAGTTAATAATTCTGGTGTGCGGTTTGATCCCTGTGCAAGGACTGCACTGGCATTTGTTACTCTCAGAGCCGATGGCGAGAATTCATGTTCTTCCATAATCCTAGCGCTGACATGCTTCTTCGTGAGTCAGAACTTGATATAGACCTTATTAAGAAGGTGAGATTTCAGTAGCCACTATGTTTAAGGATCAAGCGGAAGATGTGCTAATATTAGTTTGATCAAGTTATTTATTTAATGCAGGCAAGCATCTTTCACTACGGTTCAATTAGTTTGATTGAAGAACCATGTAGGTCTGCACAGCTTGCTGCAATGGCCATTGCCAAGAATTCTGGTAGCATACTCTCTTATGACCCAAATCTGAGATTGCCCTTGTGGCCTTCAGAAGAAGCTGCTCGAAAGGAGATGATGAGCATATGGCACCAGGCAGACGTTATCAAGGTATACTTTGTATCACAGGCGATCCTTTTGTGAAGTTCTGATTAATTTTGTTCACTTTCCTAACCATAAGATCTTCTGTTCAAATTCATAGTTAACTGGGAGTGTATAACTGACAGATAAGTGAGGAGGAGATAACATTCCTGACTGATGGTGATGATCCAAATGATGATGATGTGGTGTTGAAGAAGCTTTTTCATCCTAATCTTCGTTTGTTGCTTGTAAGTGAAGGGAAGGATGGCTGCAGATATTACACAAAGGTACAATTGTACAATTTCATTACTTTTACAAATTGTAACTATCAGTATGTTTGTCTAAGCTTAAATTGTTTTCCTACAAGTAAATATGTCGAAACATGTTTGGAAACAAAAAAGTTACTCTTTTTAAGATCAGCTGAGCATGCTCTATATGATACTAAATTTGAAGTTCCCACGTGGGAGTACCCAGTCAACTTTTCTGCAGTTAGCAGTGTGCGACTGATTTTTCTCCGCAGAATCAGACGAAACTAATTTTTCATGAATGTGCATTTGGAAAATAGATAGATGTGGAAAGGCTATTCATGTCCACATATGCATGTGTAGTAATGTGTATTGTTGTTTGCTTCTAGGGAGCTAATTAGACCAGATAGTTTTGAATACCAAGTAATTTTATTTTGTGAAGTGTTAATGTACACTTTGAGATTAACCAACTCCTTTGAGATTAACCAACTCCCCTTGCAGCAATTTAAGGGGAGAGTTCCTAGTGTTCAAGTGTTTGGCCAGCTGTGTTGACCACGAGGTGATGCATTTGTTGGAGGAATTCTATGTTGTTTGGCTTCTGATTTGAATCTTTATCAGGTACCATCTTGTGAAATAGGTTATCTAGCATAACTTTAAAGATATTCTTTGGTTGCATCTTCTTTCCAATTATTAAATAGGTTTACTCTTTTTCTAGAAAGAATAGATGTTCTTTATATTTTCTAGCATCCAAAAGTATTTTAATTTTGATTCCCATGAGGATACTAGTCCTACATGTAAGCAACTGGCTTGCGAACACCTCATCTAAAAGCTTTTAAAATTCAAGAGGGAAGAAATATCTATTTACATCTTATCTTTTAAATGTTCATCACGGATTCATTTTTTTTTATCAGAGGCCTAACATGTATAATTCTTATAAAAGGTGGGACATTTGCATGCTCTAATAATACCTTATCTAAAAGCTTATTTATTAGTGGTGGAGAATACGGAGTGTGGATAAAGATAAACACATTGTCATTTGTTGTTTATCTACTTGATGGATGGCAATATTTCCATCCCAGCCTCCGCCTAATCCCGCACTACCCCGCCTCGAATACCCCTAGCCCGTCCCAAATCTTTTATTTTATATTATATTATTTTTATGTTTTCAATATTAATATTAATTTTTAAAAATGAAAAATAATTAAATAATTAAAGGGGGCGGTCCCCACCCCGCATCTTTGCCATTACTTTGAAATTGCATTGGCCCAATAGTTTATATTTCCCCTCCCACTTTTTCAGTTTTTCTCCATCTCTCTCCCTGAAAACAATTAGAAATTATTTCCTTGTGGTTTTGTGCTGTGCACAAGATGAACTTTGCCAATCTAGTTATCTATGCTTGTCATTATGTTATAGCTTTGTTTCATATTCCCAATCCCCATCATGTCCAGATCTCCCCAGGCGTATTCCTTTTAAGGGATGTTTTGTAAGGTGAATTGGACTGCTCCATATGGTATGTCTTAAAAAAGGAAAAAGAGAATTTATTTGTAGTGCCTAATTCTGGATTTATGGATGCGAAAGCTGGGTGTTAAATTTAAATTATTAATATATTACCGTGCCCTATCTTGAAACTCTACTCTAGTGTTGCCTTCATTTCTGCTGGATCACACCCATTAGGATTCATCTAACCAAGATCGAGTAAACTGGAATATGGCTGTTATTGCTTGCTTTTGTCTACAGATTTGGACTGTCTAGCTCTTAATTTTAGAGATGTATAACATTTGATGCGACTCTTGCAGGACGATAAGCGGTTAAGAGAGGCTATCGTTTTTGCCAACGCTTGTGGTGCCCTTGTTGTCACAAAAAATGGTGCTATTCCCGCTCTGCCTACAAAACAAGCCGTCCAGCAAATAATAGCAAAAGCCGCTGCATAAGAAATAACAAATGCTTCTTTTCACCCTCACTTTTCAGTCGAGCATGCTTGTATCCGAGTTTTATGAGTAGTCGGGGGAACATTCCTCAAAAATTGAAAGGAAAAATCCACGGAAAATTATACTAGAATAAAATTTTTGTAACATCCTGGGATGTTAGATTTGTCTAGATGTACCAGAATATGTTCTTTGCCTGTTCAATCAGTTTGAGGATACAATAATGCATTGTCAGGAAGTACAATGATACGAGCAAATCAAGTGTAAACATTTTAACTGAATGTGGGAATTCCACCTTTGGAAGATGTATCTTTTTTAAACATACATTCTAATTTTCAACTTGGCTTATCGAATTTATATTTGACATAATCTTACATCATCTTTCACATCGCACATTTAATCCAACAATTATAACACTTTCACGTCATCAATATGTCAATCAAGGTGTTAATTGAGTTGTACAAATAGTTTAATTCTTTTTGAAAATGATTGTGTGAAAAGTAATTTATTTGAGGAATGTTCGGTTTAAAAGTTAAAAAAGAAATTATGAATTTATTGTATAAAATTATTTTACTGGAATAATACGTGATTTAAGAATGAGTTTGGGAAAAAAAAAAAATTAAAAATCCCTAGCTTATACAACATTACAACTGTGACCTCATCTAAGCCAGTGGCACGCTTTTTGTTCTCTGAAAGGTTCTCCCGAGGCGCGCTGTCTGAATCACAACGCGATTACTTTCTCTCAACGATCGCGCAAATCAGCAGAACAGAAGAAAAACGGTCGCCGTCCGGCGAAATCACCGGAGATATTAACCGGTACATCTGATGAATCCGTGTTTATTGAAAGCCTAAAACTTCTCAGTCTTCTCTCTCTATCTTCAATTTTGAGTCATCATATTGACGGATTAACCGAACGAAGAATTTGATTGCTTGATCACTAAGTGTGATCCATTCAAATGGCTGCGAAGTCGACTTCGAGTCCGAATGCGGACAATGCAAGGCCAATGTTGCTTCCGGAGATCGGACCCGACGGAGTCCCCCGAGAATCTCCTGTTATCGCCTACACGGAAAAGGTCTTCTCATAATATAAACACAGACACCACATGTACAATGATTAATTAGTTATATAATATTTGTTGTTGCATTGATTTGCAGATAATAGAAGCAGAGCAACTTCAATTGAGAAAGTAAGTTGACTTTTGTTTTCTCCTTCTTAACTTGTTTCTGTTTTTGAATAATGTACATTAACGATAAATTTCTTTTACCGGTTAAATTTTGGTACATTGTTGCCTTTTATCCTTTCTTTTTACTTCAAAGTTTGTTGCCTTTAACTCAACTATGCAGACGAAATGCACTTGATGCATGCACTTTACTTCAAAAACTGATATGCAGGAGATGTTGGATTGCTTTGATTTTCTGATAGTTTTTGGAGTTCAATGAATTCCCTAATAACCTTTTGAGCTCATTTGAAATTACGAGTAGATGAAACCAGATGGCTAAACTTGTGTTTTTTGGGTGGGGGTGGAGGAGATATTGTTTAGTATCTTTTGTGTTAAAAAAAAAAAAATGAGTGTAGGGAGAGAAATACAGGAGACTAGGAGAGGAAAGATAGAGAAGGGAGGCCTGCGCGTTAGAGAGAGGGAGATGCCGAAGAAACCAGGCCTGTAATTGAGGTCCCTTGCACCTAATATATGAGTAAATATATTTTATGTTGCATTTTTATTCCAATGGCACATTTAATTGCTTTTCATATTGAAAAATTAGTAAAGCAGTTCTTTATTTCATAATAATAAAGTATGTGGAGAAATTTAGGATGAACTTAATGAAGATTACTATCTTTGGAACTTCTCGCTTATAGTGGGAAATAATTACCTGCACAGTGGATTAATAAGAATTCAGTTTTATGTTGCAGCCCCAAAACAAGGTTGCAAGAAATAGATACAATATCAATCTTGCCATTACACATAGCCATCAATCATGAATCTATATGCCAGTTGATGTGCTGCTAGATCGTATACATTTCATTTGTGGAGGTTCTAAATCTTTTATTGAATCAGTAATTTATTGAATAAGGAAAGGGGAAAAACTCATACTTGGAAGATACAAGATAATGACTTCCAGTGGTACAATTCAGTCTAAAATCCAATCTGTAATCTATACAAGTCTGATGCACGAAACCTCCTAATACTATTAGCGATTTTTAGATGAAGAAAGTCAGTTTTTTCAGGTCCTTTCATCCCATGTAACCCTCACAGAAAGTGGAAACCTTCACTTTTGTTTCCATTACGAGATACGGTGGTGAATTTTCCTTCTCCAACTCCATTCTGTACCACTGTATTGTCTGAATTCCCCCTAGTCCTCATACTTTGAAGCATAGGACGCAGTTGGATAACCTTCTCGAACTCCCAGTATTGAATAGCTTCCCTAAATTGCACATTCCGTTATAACTGCCAACTGCATCATAATTTTTGCCATATAATGGTTGGATATCTAGAAATTGTATTAGTTATCTTTAGATGTTAATTTTTCTAATTTGGTGATATTCATAAAATCTCCGGTACATCTGCTTAGATACATTGAAGAAAATTATTCCAAGATTCGTGATGTTGAACGAGAATTGGGAAATCTTACAATGGAGATGAAGCTTACTTCTGGACCAAAGAAAGCTGGTATGTGCTTTGGTATTCCTACTTCCTCTAAGAATATTCATCTTTTGTTGATTTTAACTGAGAGATCATTGCTGCTTGCGTTCAATATCAGCTCTTGAACACATGCGACAGAAAATAGAATTGTCAACTGAGAGAATTCGGGTTGCCAAGCTGAATGAAGAACAAGCACGACAGGTCAGTTTTTTTAATTTTTTGATGAATAGCTAATCTTGTATCTTTGTCATATATATGCAGTACTTAGGCATCCTACCCTTTTTCATTTCAGAAATCAACTTATTGCTATTTCAATGTACATCCATGAATGAATAAAACATTATATTGTCATTAGTGAATATATAGATGGACTGGACTTGGGTTGTTGAAAGGGTGGGATCCACCTACACAAGTATAGTGCATAAATTATACAGTGAATAAAAACATACTATTTCAAGGATCCTTGTTTATTCAGTTTTGCATACTTTTTTAGCAAAATACAAGGATAAACGAAAAGCTCAGAATAAGAAATTGGAATGTTTTAAGTACATTTCTTTACCTGACACACCAAGAAACTGTTTTATTGTCTTCATTATAGGTGTTAGCTTGTCACTTGCCACTTACAAAATGACTATTCAATTCTTTATAATTTTAATTGTATTCAATTTAGTCGTCTAAACAATTATAAATTAATCAAGAGCATGTTTGAGCCCCATTTTTTTTTTTTTTTTGCAAAAAATGCATTTTGAAACAATGATTTGATGAAGAATGTGTGGTTGAAAATAAGAGAGAAAAAATATATTTTGAAAATAATGGGAGATCAAATTTGAAAAATTAGAGCTGAGAAGCGTTCACATTTTTATGAATAATCAATAGAAAAAGTTTAATGCATATGAATGTCACATTTCTCACTCTCAATTAAGCCAAATAAATCTGTAATGAGTTTATTGGATTACTTTATTTGAAAATTTTGGAGGTTCCTAGTTTGCATTTTTACCATGTACATCTTTGTTATCTAACTGTATATCATTTTTGATTGTGACATGAATCTCAAAGTTATATCAATTTGTCATTATGTTATTCAAATAAAAAGGGTTTTGTATTTATATGAAATAGATTGTTTAGTTTATCTCCTTAATGTCCACTTTATGTCCTTTCCTTCCTCACAGGAGATGTTCCTAGTTCCCCTGGTTTCTCAATCTCCTGTACTATCATTTATTGTATTTAATTTGTTTCCCTGATGAATATTGTGCTGGTTACTAGGCCTGGGAAGCAGCATTGAAAGCTGTAAAGGATGAAGAAGCAATTAAACAGAAGCTTTGTGAAGACTTGAATAATCTGGTTGATATCTCGTTTTACTGAGTCTTCATATTGTTCAGTTTATCTTATATTTACTCGAGGTAATTCTCCTCTACAGGTTCAGGAAAGTAGCCACACACAGTATACTAGACTGGAAGAATTGAAAAGGCGTCTGGAGGCTATAAACCCGAGCAGATCATCCATTCATGTACCCTCTGTAAGATTTCATTCCCCTTATGTCTTCATTTCGGGGACTCTTTATGGGATTTCCATAGATATGTAAGTGTATTTCCAATTTCCAGTTTAAGTTTCATGGGCTTATATCTTAGCAATTTGAATTTTTATGAAAAAAAAGCTAATAAGATGGATCCTAAACGGTCACACGCTGTTTATATTTGGACACGTTGTTGTGCATGACCTTTGGTGAAATACAAAACAAATTATGTGCATATTAAACAAGTTTTTCTTTGGACTATTTGCCTGTCTGGTGCATGGTAAGTGATGAAAGTATAGAGATAAGCTTTCCCCATAAGCTTACCTTCGCAAGCCTTCCTTCTATGAAATTATGCACAACCACACACACATATAGTCTTTTAGATCGAATACGTTCTCTAAAATTTAAAACCAAGTATGCAATCAGGGGCAGACACAAACATGATTACTTGTCTCAAGTATGATACACTCGCTAAAAAATAGGCTCCCTCTTCTTCATTTGACTGGTGTACTTCAGGATGATATTTGAACAAGAATTTAAATCCTTTGATGTTGACATAGTGACCCATGGGGGTAGAAGTGATGCAGTGTATGCTTGGAAGTCATTCCAATTCTTCATAAGAAATGTAGTGCAAGGTTTGAACTAAAATGTACTAATGGGGAGAAAACCAATCATTTCTGTTGTATGATAATTATAGTATATCACATTAATCTCGTTATTCATCTTTATTAAATTAACTTTTGAGGTAATGCTGTATACCCACTTGTCACTCCATAACCATATGAATTGCAGATGTGATTATATGTTTTGATCAGTCAATTTCTTGAGCCTTTGTTTCCTATAATGGAATTTTGTAATGACTCAGGTCCAGAATTCACTGTAGTCGAGAAGATTCTATATCTATTGTCCTTCTTCCCCATATGAAGGAGATAATATGTGTGTGGTGTCTGAGACAGAGGAGAATAAAAATTCCGAACTGTAGGGGAAAACTCATCTAAATTCAACCTCTCAAACTTCGAGTTAACAAAGTTTTCATCAAGTAAAGTTTGCTGAAGTAATTTAATTTATTCAATACATTCTTATTCCAGCATGCTTGTTAGAGTTGCCTTGGCATTTAGTATATCACACCTCTCATTTCTTCGTCATGATGAAGGCATTTCAAATCATTTTGTTCTTGCAATGAGAAATGAAGAACAAGACAATAGTTTATTATTTGAAAGAGAAAACTTTGCATATTGAAAATATGTATATAGATGTAATTTTTCTCCAACTCTTGTATTCTTATTGAGTTGTTAATTTGTTTAATTTTTCCCCAGCCACTGGCACTTCATCTCCATTTTGTGTATTAATGTTTTAGGTACTATATCAATTATCTTGAAGCAGTAGTGTACAATTGCACCTCACCACCACCAACTAGTCATTTCATTTTACGAGTTTTTGTTGTTCGTAGCTGTGTAATGCATTGGTGTCATTTTTGTAGCGAAAAATAACTCCATTTATAGAGAAGCAAGTATTTAGAAAGTAAAAGGAGATAACTCTTTGATGAACATCATGTCCCCTAAGAAATTCTCAGACTCTGGCTTGAATCATGTTTAGGATGGGAATCCAAGGGGACCAGCACAGCATAGTATAACTCAGGATACTTACACGGTAAGTACATCAGAACCAGAAACTGGACAGGCTATTATTACATCCAGTCGAGGGAATGTTCCCCAAACAAATGGCCAGAACCAACAGCCTTCTCTTGATGGTGACGGAAGAGGGAAGAAGAAAACTATGAACCCCAGGAGAGGAAGGGGAATAGGAGCAGTACTCAAAGGCAGAGGTTCAGCACCACCCGGGTGGACTGGGTCTGGCTTTGATGTGGATGGTAGATATTGAGAGTGGCAATTTCAGAATCTCTTTGCCGTGGTAACATTCTGGCACTAGAGATTCACTTCTCTTCGACCGTAATTCTTCCTCCACAGTTTTTACTTTTTATTTGGATTATATCCTCACAACTTATACATGATTGTCCAAAAAAAAAATAAAAAAAAATGGTGTTATTAAGAGTTTCGGACTAAACTTTTTTCTGATCGTGTCTATTTCCTACCCAGTTTGTTCCTGTTTTAACTTTCCCGGAATCAAATACTGCTGATATTGGATGCTCTTGGGGGGTGTTTGAGCCCAATTATTTTTTAATAATGTATTTTGAAATAACAAATTAATAGAGAATATGTGGTTAAAAAAGAAAAAAAAAGTTTTTGATTTGTGTGTAATATTATTTTAATAAAAATTTGTGGTTATAAAGAAGAGAGATAAAAATGTATTTTGGGGAAAATGAGAATCAAACGTACAGTAAATAATATTGCACTAAATCAGTATGATCTTTTCTCACATTATAGAGTAGAATCTTTAAATTTCCATCTTGATTTACCCACTATTTTTAAAATAAACCTTTAAATTGAATAACAACTCTCACAAATGTATATCTTTCACCGACTAAACTAGTTGCACAGGATAGGGTCAATGACAGGGTTATTTTCAGGTACTGAAAAGTCCATTTTTCTTTTAATTTTTTTTAATTGCTAGTGAAATTTTGTCAAGTGTATATTTGTATAAAATCTTGTCATTGACCGTGTTCCTGTAGCAGATCTCATAATTCACTTGGCCAAATAGAAAGTCCATT
The DNA here is from genome assembly GCA_903798255.1 of Fraxinus quadrangulata. Lineage (NCBI taxonomy): Eukaryota > Viridiplantae > Streptophyta > Magnoliopsida > Lamiales > Oleaceae > Fraxinus > Fraxinus quadrangulata. The sequence continues at coordinate 110,874 of CAIGRB010135955.1, forward strand.
TTTTGATTTACAACCTGTCTCAACTGCAATTTTTATGGGTATTTTAATAACATATTTTGTGATTTTTACAATGTTTCAATAATACATTTCATCAACTTTTATCAAAATTTACTAAAAAATTGATTTTAACAGCTTTTGTATAATTGATTTGAGACAAATTGAAATCTAATGATCAATATAAAACAAACTTATAATGTGGGCAAGAGTACTTCAAAATTCAAAATGACCATCATATTTCAAACATACAATGATACAAACATAAATAGATAGGAGGGAATCTAACATGTTCTTTTATTTTCTTTTGCCATACATGAATCTA
>CAIGRB010135955.1:112319-131845 GCA_903798255.1 Fraxinus quadrangulata
TAATAATAATAATAATAATAATAATAATAATAATAATAATAATAATAATAGGCCACCTGCCAAAGAACACATTGCAATCATACATGTATATGTGCATATATAAGTATTTAAAAACAATAAATATAAAAAAAAAAGATTATAGTATTTCAAAATGTTAAGGTGGTCCCTTTGGAATTGTAGCTAAGATGCATTAGGACAAAACGCCCCCATACCCCGCAGAAAAAAGGACTAGAGAGAGCGTTCAACTGAGATTTTGATGCACTCATGGCCAATGGCGCATGTCTTTGGTTGCGTCCGCCTTGAATTTATTTTCTTTATTAATACTCTGACACGTACAAACACTATTATTGTAGAGGAATGGAGACGAGACTTGAACATGATATATCTACATATTCTTAGAAACACATAGAAATAGGGACGAGACTTTAACTTGCTATATTTGAATATTCTTAGAAACACGTACTTTTTTATAATTTTGTCTTCGACATTTAATATGTTTGGCTGCTTATGGATATAATTTTTTCCTTAATATACCATTACAATAAGTAATAAATCAGCTTTGACCAATACATGCATACTCAAAAAGTAAATTACTTTTTCTAAAAATTAATTTGCTTATAAGTAAGTTTTTTAAGCTTAGACTATCATTAATTTATTTTAAGGGAGAAGCTTTATTTTAAGGTAAACGTTTGGGGGTGTAGAAATAATAAGTCAAATGTAAGTAAAAGATAGTGAATTTCCACAAAAAAAGGTAAAAGTAAAAGTAAAAGATAGCGTGGTTAATATAATTAGATTATAATATCTATTAGCTAAATTCATTATTCTCTTTTTGAGAGATTTTTTTTTTCTTTTCTAGCACTTGACCCACAAATGGTAAAGTGGCAAACAAAATTGACAAATAAATCAAATCCACACCTACAATTTGATCGAGGTAAACATGTGACATACTCGGCCAAAATTAATGTCAACTTGAATTGTCGATTCAACTTGCTATAGATCTAATGCATTACATTGAAGCATTGATTTGGTGATACAAATATCACGACCTCTTTACATAACAAACATGCAGTGATATCAAATTCACAATTTAGTTAACCAAAAAGATAAAAGAGAAGCAAAACCTTGTGTTTTAATATGACCAAAAAAATACAGTACTACCAATCGACAATTGTTCTAAGACTTTTTCAATATTTTGAACAAACAAATATACTTAAAATTTCTAACAATGAACATATGTCAAGTATCGAGTCATTTAATCATTTTCTGTAAATATAAATGTGGTCCTACTTCATGTCAACTAGGTTTATCGATCTCACTATTCTGCTAATTTTTGATGGATGGATGTTCAAAGTTTACTCGAAAACAGTAACACACCATTTTGGTAAACAACCTAGAGTTGGCTTTTGGTGGATATATTGACCATGAATTCGAAACGACAAAGTAGGTTATATTATAAAGGGTTTTGCTATTCGTATATCGGGATGTCAGTGTACAGTCTCCTCACAAATAGGAGGGCCCACACCCAATAAAAAATCGTGGAGCCCATCTGTGAGGGGGCCCTATTACAAATTTACAATTGCAGATCCCAAATATTAAAAAAAATTATCGTATTTGAAACCCAGGAGGGAGAATGGAGATGGACTGTTATGGTAGACAAATGCATATAAAAAAGGAGCCTGCTCTTATCATCATCATCTTTATATTCCCGAGAGAAGAAGAGAGTTACAGAGACAGAGAGTTGTATATATACACACACACATAGAGAGAGAGAGAGTTGGTTCTCTGGTTTTGGTCTGATAATGCTTGGGAGTGAGTGAAGAAAGAGAGAGAAATATAAAGAATGTACACACAAACTCACAGTACTCACAAACCCTTGAATTCTCTTCTCACAAGTCTACATGGGAGCCATGGTATTAGGTTTCAGTTTGTAAAGAACCAATAAGTAGTGTCATTTTCATCCAGATATATTTTTCTTGGTGGAAGCTTTTTGAACTCTCTTTTGTTGGCTTCATAGTGAGGAAGTGTATAAGAAGAAACTACTTCTGGTTAGCAAATTATGGGCAAAGAGTGGCTGCATTGGGGGGGTGGGGGTAGATCTACCAAGAGAGGAAGAATATCAGATGTAAAAGAAGCATCACCATCTGGTTGCATGTGTGCTGTATTTCAAATCTTTGATTTACATCACTTTCAGTTTCCTTTGCACCACCACCATTCCTCTCATTTCCACACCCATTCTTTACTTCAAGAAGAAGACACTACTGTACTCAAAGGTCTCACTTTTCACACAAGGAATGTTTAATTTTCTGTCTGTATTTTTGTATATTTTGGGTTCAAATTTGGTTTAATGCAGGAGTGGAAGCGCCAAGGAACAGCTTGGAGTTAGAGGAGTGTCCCATGGATGCTGCACCTTCACTCTCATTAGCCATGAAAGAAGATGAAAATTCGAACATCCCAGTAAGTATAGTTTTCTTTTTCCAATGTATGTTCGAATTGAGTGAGTAATAATGATAATAATTAATGATTAGTTCTTTATTTTTATTTTGATTTGAGATTTCGATAACATTCCAGAGGGGAATTCGAATCAAAACAGGCCGTGAAAATAAATCACCTAGAGTGTCTACTTCAGATTATATTTCTTCAGAATGCAGTATTTCTCCAGGGACAAAAACTCCAAATTTAGTAGCAAGACTTATGGGTCTTGATCTCCTTCCTGAATCCACCTCTCCTTCATTATCATCAAATTCCAGAACTGTAAAAAAATCCCAGTTTCACCCTCGAGGACATTTAAATTCTGGTGTTCGTTCCTTACCGGAGACGCCAAGAATTTCATCAGCCAGAAGGTCAGATGTTGAGCACAGACTGTCCCTTCAAATTGACAAAGAGAATTTCTGTGAAGAAATTGAATTCAAGAAAATGGGTACAAGGAGAGAATTCAAGAAAGAGGATGAAAATAAAAATCAAGGCCAATATGCGAAGCAGATAGTGAAGCAAATTAAAGAAAATATCAGCAGACAAGTTGGTATTGATATTACTAACGCAATCAGAAACAGAGAGATAAGAAGGGATGAACATCTTGTTCTACTGAAGCCCAGAAATTCATCCAGGATTTTAACAGGACTTGACGACGAATCCAGGCCTGGGAAAGGTTCAAATCCATCCAGGATTTTAACAGGTGAATCCACTCCTCGAAAACAACCAAATCCATTGAAGATTTTAACAGGATTCGAAAATGAATCCAGGCCCGGAAAACAACCAAAACCATCTTTTTCATCAGGGCTCCGGTTCTTGGAGTCTAAGAACAAACCCGTCGAAAACTCAGTCCAAAAATGCAAGAAAGTTGCAAGTGACAAATACGATTCGTCTGCCAAGAAACCTCCACAAGCTTCTTATGCTATAAGGAACAAGAAAGAGGAACTGTTCATTCGTTCAGCAAAATCAAATCTTTCAGACAAGAAGAACAAGAAAAATACTCCTTTGTCAAATGAATTTCTCAATATCAAGAAAGACCCTTCACGTCCAACTCCAAGCCCCCAAAATGTAAAACTGGCCAAGTTTGAAGATGGCAGCTGCAATTTTACGGTACTGATATTAAGTTTGTTCTACTTTTGGGTCCTACAACTTGTAATTTGTTTATCTTATAATTTTTTAATGAAAATCCAGTCGCAGGTATCAGATGTTCGTTCATCAAAAAAGAGCACACAGTTATCTAGTTGTTCGAGCCCATCGTACAATCAAGAAACATTCAACCCAGAAAACATCAAACAAGACAAACGTAACAGTGCTCCTACCTTCGGTGATCGAGATTACACTCAGTACATACAAAAAATCCTTAAACGTACAGGGATTATAGACAATGGTGCCCCAGTGTCGTTGGCCAAATGGTACTCCCCTTCACACCCTCTTGATCCATCAATTTTCCACCACCTCGAGCTCCTCCACCCCACCGCCACCGCCGCCACAGCCGCCACCACCATTTTCACTCCCAAACAATCCAAATTCTTAAACCAAAGGTGCAACAGAAAGCTCATTTTCCAACTAGTAAATGAACTATTGGTGGAAATTCTTAAACCTCGTACTACACGGAGTTGCAGACTTTCTGGATCGGATTTGATTGACAGATTAGGCGAGAAAATACAGAATTTTCCCTCAGCAAATTGCCAAGTTCTTGAAGACATTGATGCATTGATAGATACAGATTTGTGCAAGTCGTCATCATCAAATGAATTCTATGAAGAAGAAGAAGGTGATACTGTAGTATCAGATATTGATCGTAGGATTCTGGATTCCTTAGTGCATGAAACTGTAACGGTGTTGTTCGATACGACGCGGTCCGTAAAGTGTAAGAACATGTCTGACAGATGTCACATGGGTCTATCATGTGATGAGATGCTATTTGTTGGATTTGGGACCCACGTGTAGGGCTCAGATTTGAATAAAGACAAAAGGAAGTGCAATTAGAGGGGTACACGTGGGGAAAAAGAGAAATCAAACTTTTTGTTATTACATTTTTGACTCAGCAAAATGAGCAATCTTTTCATTTACCTTTTCAATTTTCCAAATTTATATGCTATTTCATGTGATGATGTTGATTGACGTGGGAAAAACAATTTTGTTTAAATGTTTAAATTATTAGAGAGAGATGAACCTATTGATGCAGGTTATATCTTCAATTCAAATTGTAAAGTGTGCCTAACTTTTATAAATGGATAATTGTGAAATTAAAACTTTGTCTCTTACATAATACAATTTTGAATCAAAACTTCTTACGTTAAAAGAATTGGATAAGATCGATTGAAAAATTCAAGAATCGGTCCAAAATCTCTTAGGATTATATGCAAACGGATTGAAGTTTTCAATCTTGTTAAAATGATTTGAAAATTGATGGATTAGTATAACCATTCGATTTACTTGAAAAATAGTCATTTCAATTTACTGGTTTTGGAATTAATGCTGAAATTGAATTTTGAAATGTTGAAAATTTCATGACAAGAGTCATGAGCTCCTCTTCTAACTTGTGAATTCGAAATGTAACTTCAATTCTAATTGTTATAATCAACAGTGGCTCATTTGATCTTTCAATTGAGACTCAGCTACATGTGCGTGATTGGAAAAACTTAATTTCTTTAGGAAGAACGCTATTTGCAATTGTTCACTAACATAATTGTCTTATGTGACATACATTTGGCTATTAGTGATTTGATGCATAAGACAATAAAAAGCTACCACATTAATGCATCAAATCATTAATCGCCACATTTATATATCACGTAAGGCGACTACGATAATGAGCGACTATAAATAGCATTACTCTGTTTAATTTTTTATAAACTTTGAATTTTATGTTGTGTGGGTCCCTCATTTTGTGGACTTATAAGAACTTCAATAAGCTACTTCCAAACATGCTCTAGTAATAAGATTTTATGAAATATGTGGATAAAATGTATTACTAGATTAAAAAAAGCTTTGCCAAATGTGAACTTATAAAATTAATTAAAGTACACCTCTTTCTCTATTTTTTGAATTAACAATAGTTGTCGTGTATTTTTAAAGAATAATGCTATCTAGTACCAATAATGTTAAAGTATGATATGTTCAATTGAATGTGAAATTATGTAAGTCATTTAATGATATTAATATTGTTGTCTAGATTGATGTTAAATACCAATAGTACTAAACAACACTACTCATTTATAAAAGGGTATTTTGCATAATGAACAATTATAAGGATATGATTCCTAGTTTATGAAAATGTGAGCCTGGAAAAGATAGAAACTTTAGACCACTTTACATCTTTATGTTTTTCCTTCACTTTTCTCTTTCATAATTAGGACTGCAGAGGACATATTTATTTGAATAAAGAATTTTTGTTAACTCGAATGAGAGGCAAAATTATGTAATATGTAAGTGTGATAAGAAAAATAATGATATTATATAATGATGTTTATGTGGCAAACGAATCTTTAATATCGAACGATATAAAGCTAGACTTTTTGTTAAAAATTTTACTCAAAAAGACGTCATTGATTATAAGGAAACATTTTTTCCAATCTCGAAGAAAGACTCACTCAGAATTATAATGACTTTAGTAGCCCATTATGACTTAGAGCTACATCAAATGAATGTGAACATCGTCTTTCTAAATGAAAATTTAGATGAAGAAGTTTATATGGATCAGCCTCAAAGTTTTTCAGTTTAAGAAAAGGAACATGTGGTGTGTAAATTAAAAAAAATCAATATATGAACTTAAACAAGCTTTCCGTCAGTGGTATCTTATGTTCAACAATGGGATTACTTCCTTTGGATTTAAAGAAAAAATCGTTGATCGATATANAGTTCAAGGAAAGGAACACATGGTGTGTAAGTTAAAGAAATCAATATACGGACTTAAACAAGCTTTCCGTCAATGGTATCTTAAGTTCAACGATAACATTACTTCCTTTGGATTTAAGAAAAACATCGTTGATAGATGTATATATCTAAAGGTCAGTGGGAGCAAGTTTATATTTTTTATTATGTATGTTGATGACATCTTGCTAGATTCTAATGATCTTAGTCTATTACACGAGACAAAGAAATTTCTCTCTAAAAATTTTGAAATGAAAGATATGGGAGAGGCAACCTATGTGATTGGAATTGAAATATTCCGAGACGGATCCTAAGGATTGTTAAGGTTGTCTTAGAAAGCATACATCAATAAAGTTTTAGAGTCAAGGAAACTACATCATAATGTGTTTAGTGAATAAATGGAAGGGATAAATTTTTTTATAGCATTCAAATGAATACTAGAGAACCAAAATTGCTTGTCAAATTGTCTTGTTTTAGTTTATTTACCGCTTGGTTCTTATCCATGTGAGCAACATCATTAGACACCTCAACAAAATTGTTAATTTGTTATCATATAGGTAAATAAAACTTAACTGAAACAATTCTGTAAGCTTAGTGACAATCTATGCAAAAAAAAATGTTCGGAGACTAGAGTGACACGTTTTGAAAGTTAAGTGACGACCATAGTTTTTAAACCCGGAAGTGTATTCAATACTCTGTTATTTCGGCTAACCGTAGTGAGTTGACACTTATCGCCTATTTGATACTCATTAATTTATTTTATAATTTACTATATGATTATTTTTTATCGTACAATCACATAATAAAACATTCTACACGTATATCAAAAAAAAATACCCTACTTAATTACATATTCACCTAAAAATAATGTTCCAAACTCATTTTTTCTCAATTAATGAGAATCAAACAGACTCTTAATTAATAAAAAGCTTGATGCTTAGAACATCTTTACTACTTGAGAGAAGGATCTTTTAATTATTGGTATGATGACCCTATTTAAAGGGTTCAAAATCGAATAGTGCAACACTAATCAGCTAATTCTTGAAAGAAAAAATCTGCTATGAGAAATAAACTAGAGGTACTCTTTCGAAAAATAAAAATAAAAAATATATCCCTAACTCTTTAGTAATTTATCATAACAATTCCTAAAACGATGGAATTTGCACAAAACCAAGTAGTCTCATGCACTTTAGAATGGTTTCTCAAAAGCATAAATCCCACTCTTTAAGGGTTGCATCAAAAACATTGAATTTGGTTCATTGTTACATTCACTAGGTCGTGACTCGTGAGAGAACTTGAAACATTTTATCATTTGAATTTGCATGCATTCAGAAAAGAGGGAAAAATAGTGAATTTGAAACACGAATAAGGACACAGAAGACACTATTATATGATATGCCCCTTCATAGTAACTTGTCAGTCAGAGGGGAATAATAACCAGAATTAAGAATAATTCTGAATAATAATATCAATTCAGAGGGGGTAGGGTAGGATAGGGTAGGGATGGGATGGGTGGGGGTGCTTTGGGCCAAGAAGAAGATAAGGTTTATGGGGTCTATTTGTCTAAGTATTATTATCTCGAGTACCAGTAATGCCATGACCTTTGGGGGTTGCAAAACAGTTTCAGTCTTAACCAGACAAGACACTGACCTGAATACTTGAAAATAAAGTTTGCATACTTCAACAACTCATTTCTTTTCAAATTTATTTTCAATCATATATTTTATCAATAAAAAATAATTTGCACGTAAATCCAAAATTCTTCCCTACTTTTTAATCGCACTCTTCCAAAAGGTCGCTGTTACAAAATCTATTTTTCAAAAAAAATTAGGCTCAAACAATAGCTAAGACTAAACAAATATAACGCACAAAATTTAACTTATTTTTTTATATTTTAACATTCTCTAGTGAAACACGGTTTATATATGCTATACGAAATTTCCTTTTTCAAGAAAGTAACTTTTAGCAGTTTTTAATTGTAATATTATATTTTATGTTTTAATTTAGTTTGAATGGATCAATGTAGTTATAGGAACATTCTTTGTGCTGGTGGATAGTTGTCTACAAATTATAGGAATTAGTTGGAAGTTACCTTGTATTGTATTTTCTCTATTTAAAGCGTGCAAAAGAAATTAAATGGAGGTGGAGTGAATTATATTGCAAACATTTTGGGATGGCTATTAGTTCTTCAAACTATCAATACTTTGTGAGTTCAAGTTGCCTCGAATTAACTCCATCTTCATCACATTTGTATCAGCTACCTATTTATACAGTCAAATATGCACAATAATTACAGATGTATTCTAGCTATAAAAGAAGGGTATCGTGTTTAATAATCAATCTAATTTGCGAATTGTCATTGCTCATGTGAAGCTTATGTACTCCTTTAAAGTGGGAAATATTTGACCGTGCTTAAAAATATTTTTTTTTACTTTTTTTTTTTTGAGAAAAAAGGAAAACATATCTCCACTCGTATGAAGCTTATATATTTCCAAAGTGGGAAACTAAACATTATGCAAGTTGTAACCTATAAGTCGAATTAAAAATAGGATTTTGGGGTTAGCTTACGAGATTGTGATTCTTTTCCCAGCTATGATAACTAGACGTCATCCTCGCTTTCCTTCGACCAATGAACAATTTATTTATAGTTTCAAACTCAATGATAATAACCAAACAACATTAAGCACAATAAAATATACGACAATTATACAACTTTCACTAGAAATTATATATGCAAAAATCCACTGTTTAAAAAAAAAAAAAAAAAAAAACTAAATTTCAAATGGGGCACATGGTATGATAAAATTTTACCCAAAACTTGAAAAGAATAATCAAGTGGTCCGTGTGACAAGTGTATAGTACAACTCCTTAGGGAAACAATGATTTCTCGCCAATTATTTGCGCATTAAGGTTTCTGAATAAGTTTGGTGAAAAATATAATGAAGATTTAAACCGCGAATAGTTAATATATTAATATACGTCAATTTCAGATATTAAATCAGTCAAGACTGTTCAAGATTGAATAAACAACTGGAGATATGTAAGATATTTATTTACCTTGCTCGGTTCCATTCAATCCAATCCAATTCAATCCAATCCGAATAAATGAAATGTATGATTTGAAATAATGCTATTTTCAAATAGAGTGCTTACTTATAGCCTCGTCTTTGACTGACAATAAAAAAGGCTGTTCAAAAAACATATTCTTCCAAAGTGAAGGCAAATTCAGAGAGGAGAATATATGCTCATACCTTTAATCTCAGTTTCACAGAGAGGGGATATTACACGGGAATGCTATAACAATATATCGCAATAAATGATTTCGTACCAACATGAGAAGGTACAGGACCACAGCTTCAGTTAACACTTCTACTAAGCATGGAGCCTCTTACTAGAATGGTATGTTCGTGTTCGATATACATCATGTTAGGTATCAACACTAATACTCTAGGACATGTTTTTGATAAATCACCTGTCGTGTCTAGATTTTTACTCACTCCGTCCCATTTATATAGGTTTGTTACGTTTTTCATACGAATTAAGAAGTCTTATTTAAAAACTTTTTTAATGTACCCTTATTTAATTATCAACAACTAATAGTAGTAAATTATGATTAGGTAAATTAAATAAGGGTATATTAATAAACGAATAAAAACAAAACATTTTCAATAAAGAAATAATTGAGACAAAAATTAAGAAAAGAAGTCAGCATATATAAATGAGACGAATTGAGTATATAACTTTAAATTTATGTTGCTCGATGAATACTTTACAAACACTCCTCGAGAAAAGTATAAAAATAAATATAAGAAATATACATCTAAAATCTTAAAAAGAATTTAAATCATGTACCCCAAACTGTCTTATCATATTTTTTGGGGAAAAAAATCATGTTTGAGCATGTACGTATCACGGTGTCGTGTGCTCGTGTCCGTGTGCTTTTTAGACATAATCTTTAGAAAAAATATTTAAATAATTCATTTTACCGAAAAGCTGAATATAAATTACCTAGCCCCTTTTGAGTTTCACTAAAATGATATTTTACAGGAAAATGTATTTTATGCCCCGTTTGAGTCATATTCTCATTCTTCTATTCATTTTTAACCATACATTTTTCAATAAAATAATACTTTTCATCGCATCAATAACTTTTCCTTCTTTTTCAACCACATATTCACTATCACATCTAAAAAAAAGTGCATTCTCTCCTAAAAAAATGTACATCAGAGTAGTAATTTTTAGAGAATATTTAATTAAAAATAAAGAAATTTTTTGAATTTACGTATAATCTTATTTATGAGAGAATATATGATTGAAAATAAATTTTTAAAAAAATATATTTTAAAAAAAATAGAGTCCATATAGGGACTTAGTTTCATCAACCTCATCGGTGTGATCTAAAATACCGGTGACCCCATCGGTGAGGTGGTCTTGCCACCTCATTTGTGGACAAGATATTTCCTATTATTTCATCAGGATTGATCAGTATTGTTATTTCATTGTCATCTTTATAATTATATAGTCACGGCTTAATTCCTTCAAAACAAAATAATTTATTTCTCATACTCATTTTTAATTGTACTTTCACACAATAAAATATTTTGTACGTAAATTCAAAATTTTTTCTTATTTTTTAAACTACACATTTTAAAAAAAAATAAAAAATCAATATTCAAAACATCATTTTTACCCTATAATGGCTATCCAACAGGGGCATAGTCTGTTGGACTAGAGAATTAAGCACTCACGACCTAGCCCGTGGACTATTATTTGTATTGGACAGGGCCTTTATATGAACTCACTTGGCTGAGCTTAAATTCTTATAGACAATTTTAGAGAGAATTTTTTTTTTTTTTTTTTTCTTTTTAAAGATATCAGAATACCTTTTTCACTTTTCAAAAATATCATTAATCTTCCGAATTTCTAAATATGAGTATCGCATACACTCTCGGCCACTTTTTGAGCTATATATCATCTAAAATGATGTTTATATACCTAAAATGTCCATATGAAGAAAAAGACGATTTTTTTTATACAATTAGTTACAATTTAATTTGTTCCTTTTAATAATTAAGTAATACTAAAGACTTCACGTGGACGCAATTCCAAATATGCATGTTCGTGAAAATTCAAACTTTAAATTTGTTGAAGAATTTGATAATAAATTATTTAATTTAATAAATTATTATATATACATAATTTAAATATTAACAAATGCAAACTCATCATTAAAAATTCATATTTATAAACTTATTAGAAGAAAGAGGTTCACATAATGATCAATTTTTCTCAAATATATTACAATTATTCCCTTTGTACAGGAGATTTTTTGCCAAGCACTGAACAAGTGTTGTCAGCAAAGCACCTGATTTGCAATTTTTTTTTTTTTTTTTTTTGCCAATTGCCAACGAAAAAGTAACAAATGTCCCTTGTATAAACTTTGCAAAATCACGTGTACATGTAGAAACTCTCAATCTACCTTGGGATTCATTGCGTTTTGGAATGCTAAAGGGATTGCGTACTTCTGGGCCCATCAATCAAAGAAAATAAAGCTGATGATAAAAGAGACAATTTTACGTTTTTTCGAAATTTAAATAATGAATTATTTCGTGCCAATTGCATAGTAAAAAAAAAAAAAAAAGAGGTAAATAACCTATAGGACATAAAATTATGAGCTTTTGGCAATGATTCAAGATCATTTATTCACTTATGTGGTAGTCTTTGTGACAGAAGTTTATGCATCACCAGGCTCGGATGATCAGTAGTGAATATATACGATATTTATTTCAGAACAAATAGTGAGTACTGTTTTTCAACTACATTTATTGTGTTGGATCTCTCTCCTATGTGGACGATGGTCCATAAGTGACATTTGTTAATGCATATATAATTATTTGATTGTCTCCTATCAGGTTTGGCTGAGGAGGAGGAATTAATTCACTTGGTATGGTTTGGACTAATTGATTTTCTCCCATCACTTTTATCCTAATCTTCCAAAAAATAAAAATAAAATAAAAGAACTTGTGGAGTTGGTTGCTGGCATTTTTGGAAGCCCAAGCATTTGGCCCAAAAAACTGATTTACTACAACCCAAAACCCGGTCCACTTGGTGATCCATTTGACTGAAAGTTCCAGAATGGTGAAAAACTTGTTTTGTTGAAACACAACTTTAGTATCAAACGCAACTCTTTTGGATGGTTGACACGTTCATTTGTTGTACCGTTGGATGAGCACTAATGACTTATTTTTTAGACATATGCGCGAGAGTACTCGTATCAATTCAATCTCTTCATCTTCTTCGTGTATTTTTATGTAGGACAATTGACGTTAGAGTTTGAAAAAGAGTTAGATCGAAAATTGACAAAACGAGCTGTCTCGAAGAAACGGTCATAACCTTTTGCACCAGTGTCAAAATGACTATTATAATATGTTTTTGGAGACGTCTCACAGCGCTCTATAACGTTCCAATCTGGGTTTCCTGGTTGACGTCGTTTTCAGCTTCAAATTTGCAGTTTAAGGCAACCTACCAGACATTAAAGTTTTCGCATTTTAATTGTTTCAATTAAGCGAATGTCTATTTTGATCTTTAGCTTAAATTAGGATTTCAGAGACTATTTAAAGGTTCCCTATTTTCTTGAATAATACAATTCCGTTTTTTTTTTTAGAATATTTTCGTGAGAATTATAATTTTCTTTATCAGGGATTACTAGTGTAATCCCTAAAACTTTCGTTCTGCATCAATTTTGGTCATCCTCAGGATTATTCTTGGTGATTTCTGTGCAAAAACTTGTTTTGTAAGAGAGAGAGAGAGAGGGCAATACTTTCTTTATGAATAATTATTGTGATTAAAGAGACGGATTGAGGAATTAGGATTTGAGAACCATGGAGTTCGTAATCAAACCTGTGTATTTTTGGGGCCTAATAGTGGATTCGAGCTTAATTTTAACGGATGCTCAAAGAGGGACTAGGCGTTAGAAATGGACGCTGAACCTCCAGGACCATTTGTCGAAAAATCCTTGTGATCTTGTGACTTGATGTTTTCTTTAATGTTTTTATTTACAAACGTTAAGTCTCAAAATTGGAACCAACAGAACCCTAAAACCAGTACACAAGCACAAATCATTTTGAAAGCACCAACTTTGCTATTGTATGTAAAATCTGAAACTTGTACATATACACTACGAATATTTAAGACACATAAATTTAATCACACTGCAACAGATTTATTCATCATATGACAGGCGATTCAACATAATTATTGGAATTGATCCACTGAAATCTGAAATTATTAAGAGTGAAAATAGCCATTCTGGATTAGAGGTAGGCCAATAAACAGATCAGTCACCACCTCTAAGCTCACTGTACTTAGGCTGCAATTAGCAATTTCTTTCTGTTCTTCTTGTGTCTAATTTGGCTTTAGTCCACACTGCACCCATCATATTTTGAACAAGTTCTATTAAAAATGGATAATTTTAGCAAAAACTCCAAATATTCGAAACATTAGTAGACTTTCTCCAAATATTTAATTTGTTGCGAGAAACCAGTTCAAGGAAGTGACCCGGAGAGTTCGGGGAAGTTGAGTATGGTGAAGCTTCCTTTAATGCTTAACTTCGCCACATCGTGAGCTCTAGCTGCCATTTCCGGTGTGGAAAAAGTACCGAGCCATATGCATGATTTCTTGTGGGGCTCGCGGATTTCAGATGTTCATTTTCCCAGTTGCGCATCCTGACGCTCCGGTAGATCGGGTGTTTGCTGCCGCCGCCCGTAGACTTCCTGATTCTCTTATTTTTTGGTAGCTTCTACAGTTGACTTCTACTGGGTGTTCACAGCACAATTATTGGCAACAGATAACAACTGTGTTACTCCCCACAGGTGGTTGGTGGAGGTGAAAGTGGAGGTGGTCGGTGTGGATTTTGGGTTTGAGGTGGGGGTGGATGAGAGTTGAGAGGAAAAAGACGATTGTGTGTGTGTATTTTTTTTATCTCTTATTTTTTATTTAATGTAATAAATGAAAAGTTACTTTTTTGCTCATTTTTAAAATATTTAAAATGTGATCAAAGTTAAATTTTTGATCAATTAACAAAAGTATGGATGAAACTGTCCAAAATGACTTCACCTGCAACATTTGAAAATGTTAAAGATGACGACTATAACAAATCAAATGTTTAGAAAAAGTCTACTAATGTTTTAAATGTTTGAGACTTTTGCTACAATTATCTCTATTAAAAATGAACAAAAACACAAAATTTAAAGTAGAAGAAAGTTGATGCCATTTGCAAGAAGTGTTAAAGTAGATATTGTAGCATCTTGAACGTAAAAATGGGAATTGATGCACATGTATATGTTGAACAAAGTTGATGAAGAACGAAATAAAACTAGAAACAAGAACTCTTCAAATGGAATGTTTGAACACGATTATGAATCGTTGTTCTCAAACGATATTTGTCGCCATCTAAAAAAAGTGCTTGAAGGCTTCAATGGCAAATAATTTGCAATAGTAAATAAACTTTAATCTGAATATGAATTAAGTAATCAAAACTTGGAAAAAGAACTTTGAAGAACAATATAAAAAAATCGAGTTTAATATTTGATTTTGGATGTTGATGAATGAATTTGATATTTGTTATATGTTTTTAATCATGAAAACAACTCATATATATAGAATCACAATCAACATACATGAAAATATGCAAAAATCAAGCTAAAATAGTGTAAAATCCTTCAAAACGACACCAGAATTCAGAACTTTAACGGATAAATATTTTGTACTGGCGGGTGCCCAGTACAAAATCGGGTGCCCACCCAATTCAAAAAAAATGGCCGCTGTAATTGCAACCCGCTAGGCATTAAGCCTAAGTTGTCGGTCTAGCCATTTTTTGGTCATCACTGTTTTTTATTCTCGTTTTGTTTTCGTTTATTTTTTTCACGATTAACCATTTTCATCACTTCCAAAATCACTTCTCATTATTAATTTGAACGATTTCCAACAATCCCATACTTGTTCAAATATAAAATGAGTACAAATTCAAGTTTAACGACAGTTATGCATAAAGTATGGATCTTTCGATTTAAATCTAACCTTAGTATAAATCTCACAAAGTAATCATCGAAATTCTAAGTAGCATGAAAGTTTTGAACCTATTATTTCTTGTGATGATACCACTGAAATCATACACACAAGTATCAAATGTTTCAAGTTCCACACAATCTCATTTAACGCTTTTATGGCATTGCGCTCCTCATATTTATAAACTTTTGAGAGAGAAATTCTAACTCTCTGTTGAAGCGGCACCACCTCGGAGTTTATATAGGTAAAGTTCTTGCAGTATCTCTGTTACTTTTAGAGATACTGATCCACCGATCTGAACTTTATTAAGAGTTATAGAAACTCAACCCTCATATTCGAAACAACCAGCACCTGTAACCTAGGATGGGGTTTTAAAAGAAAAAATAAGTGTTGAATCTATCCACTTATCAACAAGCACTCAACTCTTTTGAGTGACTAAAAAGGTCTATATAATACATTTTTTCCTCCAATTCATACACACGAAATTTCCTTCATCTGCATTCTGCCTTGCATTGCACACTGTTTTCTTTTCTTTTCTTGTGATGATACTGTTCAAACACTTGCTTAGTTTGTCGGAGTAAAATCTGCCAGTATTCAGGTTTCACTGGTTAATCGTTGTATTCTGGGAAGCAGACGCTCGAACTACCTCAAGCACGAACGGTGAGGAGGCAAATCTGTTTTAAGGAAACTGTATTCGCACAGGCCTCGATTTGAGAATTATTTTACTGTTCAAAATTTTGTTATTTTATTGTTCAAAATTTTGTTATTTTACTGCAGTTAACATTTTGATTCTTTCTTTGTAATTCAGCATAATTGTTGATTTAATTTAAATATTGGCTAACAAACTCAACCCTCTTATTCATGACAACTAGCACGTGTAACCTATGATAGGGTTTTAAAAGAAAAAACAAGTACTGAATCTATCCACTCATCGAATGACTTATTGTTACCCTTTGAACTCTTGATGCTTTCTTCATTGTTTTTATTTTGATTCTTTGAGTTACAAACGTTAATTCACAAAACTGGAACCAACAGAACCCTAAAACCAGTACACAAGCAAAAATCATTTGAAAGCACCAACGTTGTTGTTGTACTTAAAATCTGGAACTTGTATACATTACGAATATAGAAGACAAATACATTTACTCAAACTGCAACTGATTTATTAAATAAAAATAATCATTATTTCAACATATTTATTGGAATTGATCAATTGAAATATGAATTTATTGGTAAGTTGAAAAATTAAGAGTGAAAATAGCCATTCTGGATTGGAGGTTGGCCAATAAATAGATCAGTAACCACCTCTAAGCTCCTTCTACCGTGGCTGCAATTAGCAATTTCTTTCTTTTTTTCTGGTAACTGATTTGGCTTTGGTCCACACTGCAGGCATCATATTTTGAATAAGTTCTATTAAAAATGAACAAAACACAAAATTTAAAGTAGAAGAAAGTTGATGCCTTCTGCAAGAAGATTTAAAGTGGATACTGTAGCATCCAAATGCGACAATGCGAATTGATGCACATGCATGTGTCAAGCAAAATGAGAGTGGAAAGAAGAGCCACTCGAATGGGGATGTGAATTGCACTAATAGTAGAATGCATGTAAAGAGACAAAATAGAGAAATAGTGAAAATAAATTATAAAAATTTAATTGGACACATTTTCTAATGAAGATAAATTATAAAAAATTAAGTGAATAATGCCGATCACATCTTCGGCTGGTGAATGACGTGCTAAATATTCTCCACCTTTCTCCTTGACATAAAAGCATTTTGTGATGATGTGACATTTCTTGGGTACGATCCATGGCTCAATGGCTCTTAGTGCTTGTTTGGTAAAACTTTAATTTTCAAAAAATGTCAAATTTCATTTTTAACCGCACAATAATTTTGACTCACAACTTTTATCTACATATTTTATGGGACTAGCCCGCTTTTATTAGCTTTTAGCAACATTACATATTCCCTTAACTCTAGATTAACTGTAAATGAATAGAAGAAATATCATGCAATCACCAAGTTATAACATAAAGTGATAAAGGAACTTTTAGTTGGAAAAAATTGCACACTTTAGGTGCTTGGCATGAACCCTGCCAGTCTATTAAATAAAAAATAAAAAGATTTCAAACTGGAAGATAAGGCACCAAAAAAAAAAAAAACACCACGTTTATCTTTCTCAGACGAAAGAACTTTTAGCTACTTCACTTGATACTTTGAGAAATTATAGTAGCAAGAATACAGCAAGGAAGATGTACTAGACATACAATAAACTAAATTTTAACTTCGTTTTTCCTTAATTTGGTCTACTAAACAAGCCAAAAAAAAATTCATAGGCAGGAAAAATATACCATAAAACTTAATAAACTGTTTTTTGGACAGACCAAATTCATTTTAGATAATCTCGTGAAACCCATATGAAAAACAGTGTTTTAAAGCCAAATCAAAGCTTAGAATAAAGTTTAAAAATGCTGCCGAAGGTACAACTGTATAATTTTCCAAGTATCTTCATGTAACTGCAAGATTAATTTACCTGTTCGCGCAATCTGGCATTTTCTTCAAAAAGAAACTTTTCCTGAACGTATTCACAAAAAATATTACAAAATACATGTATATAGATACATTACAAAAATCAAGGAATGCCATTTCTTAGAGATCATGCATGATGATACCTTTGCTTTTAATTTTTTTATATCCTCCTTGTATAATTCAGCCTGAAATTCAAAAAGTAACAATGTTGTTGTTATTTATTATTATTGATATGAGTCAAATTTCAGTTATAGAGCGAGTCTAATCATAATACCTTTCTTGCTCGAATGTTTTTTAGGCTTTTTTCTAGCTGCTTGTCAATATCTTGCAGTTCTTCAGCTGAACATGTTTCCAAGCCTTGCCCTAAAAGTTTCCTGAAATCCAAATACATTTATTAGCAAAAATTCAAGCATTCAAGGAAATTTTTCAGAAAAATAAAACGAGATAAAAAAATCACAAGACAAGACCGTTTGGAGCTTTCAAGGAGCTCTATCTTCTTTGCTATGAATGCGTTTTGACGCTTCAAATTCTGCAACGGAACCAAAGGAAGCAACATATAAAATTTTGGTGAAAACAACAACAAATTAAAATAAAGTCGAGAAAATACAAATTTTGCCTGATTCAGCAAAATCGCCTATATGGACAAGAGACAGATAAGTGATTCACCAATCCAAATTTCCAATACTTTCTCTTCTAATTCTATCACATCTCTCAATCCAACACCCAAAAAATTGTTTGTAATTTACTTTTAACACACTCACAGAGTCCACGAAATCTCTCTAATCAAACTTATATAGTTTCAAATGAAGAATCCCATTTCATTAGATAAAACCCCTTCATCAAGTCAAATTATGATTTATCATAAATCAAAATTTATCAACAATTTGTTCACTCTTGAGTAATGCTAGTATTTATCCACAATTCTTATATGGTTTTGGTAATGCAGCACTTCAATGTATAATGGGTAGAGGTGGGTAAATGGGAGAAAGCTAAATGTAAATCAGTCCATGCCTAACTTGAAAGAGGATATCACTTCAAAAGAATTAATAGAAAATTCAAAGCGGCAAATCACAATCAAACGAATCAATTAAAGTACGCACCATATCATATTTAGAGTATGTAACCTCCCTCCCATGTTTGGCAAGTGTGAATAAACACTTACAAAAGTTAAATCACTTTTTATATACATTTTTTTTTATAGATATATTGTTGAATGTGATGCCATTTTGGTCATTTACATTAAAATACATGGGGAATGATGAAAACGGGCCAAGCCCAATTGCTGGAACTTTTTTGAAGAGAACCATTGCCCAATAACTCAATCTAGGTTCAGGCCCAATACCCAAGCCCAAATGGAAATAACCAAGTGTGTTGCTCTGGACCGTCGGATGAAGATCAGATCTACCATTAATGATTTATCTAATTAAATCAGTTGGACCGTCTTTGAGGGAGTGTGCTTTTCATACTTGACTTCTGGCTTTGTGCGTGAAAAAGTCTTCTGGTTTTCTTCTTCGTGATTTTGCTCGTTTGATTTCTCTAAAATCTGATTCTTTGTGAATAGATTAAATCCTTCTTGTCTAGTTAGTGA
>CAIGRB010135955.1:138923-170015 GCA_903798255.1 Fraxinus quadrangulata
ATGATTTATCTAATTAAATCAGTTGGACCGTCTTTGAGGGAGTGTGCTTTTCATACTTGACTTCTGGCTTTGTGCGTGAAAAAGTCTTCTGGTTTTCTTCTTCGTGATTTTGCTCGTTTGATTTCTCTAAAATCTGATTCTTTGTGAATAGATTAAATCCTTCTTATCTAGTTAG
Source organism: Fraxinus quadrangulata (assembly GCA_903798255.1). NCBI lineage: Eukaryota > Viridiplantae > Streptophyta > Magnoliopsida > Lamiales > Oleaceae > Fraxinus > Fraxinus quadrangulata. Next base: position 139,099 of record CAIGRB010135955.1, read on the forward strand.
TGATCTTAGTGAATATTATCTTTGTGGTTGAGGGTTGTTATCGAGTGGTAGATTGATTTGTTCGATCGAATCCATTGTAGTAGCTTCTTGGTTTTATTGTCTTAGGGTTTTGGTATTTTGTGGCCGTTTCTAGATTGTACAGACGGGTACAATGAATTGTTTCTGAGTCCATTGTTATTGATTCAACTTTGTGTTGATTTCTTGTTCGATGTTCTTGGTTAATGTTGATTGCTTCCGTTGATGTTTGAGACTCCGATCCTTACATATATCACATTTTATTTGAAGAAATAATTAAATTGGGATAATTGATGGAGTGGTAAAAGGTGTAGAATTTACGTGGGAGATTGGCGTTCATACCACACTCCAGTTATTATTAACATATTTCAATTTTATTTCTGTTAAAATAACTAGCCAGTAAGATTAACAACCCGTTTGGCCCACTTTCTTTCAATTTTTAATGTTTGGAATAGTATTTTTTTGGTGAATGTATGGTTGAAAAAGAAGGAAACATTTTTTATTTACGTGTAATATTATTTTATGTAAGATTGTGTTGTTGAAAATAAGAGAGAAAAGGAAAAATGAGAAAGAGAAAGGGGCCCAAACGGGGGCTAAACTGTTAAGAGGCAACTATTGGATAATTTTGTGGAATAATAAAGCTGAGAGTTTTATTTTATTAATTTCGAATTAATCTTGAAACTTATTTTTTGGGCTATATATGCACATTGTTTTCATGAAAATTAAAAAACAATAATAATATATAATATTTATCTTCTGTAATTTTCACAACCCCAATTCTAATATTATTTTATTTGTTGAGATATTATTCTGAAGTAAAACCTGAGAGTTCTGAAAATCACTTGTTATTACTGAACAAGTCATTCGATCATTGTATTCTAGAGTAATTGTCCAAAGAGGTTGTAGCAATTAACAATGAGCTATTTCACTTTAAATATCATGTTGTCATAAGTCTCAATCGTTCGATAAGTCTTCTTACTTTCTACATTTTAATTGTTATTCTCGAAAGATAACTGCAACCAATTTACCCATGCGGAAAGAAATGTCTTTGTTAGATGAATTATTCTACATTTTAATTGTTATTCTCACGTTTTTCGTAATCTTTGTTTGAACTGTGATTAATAATTTGATACATGAGGCAATAAAAAATTATTACATTAATGCATCAAATCACAAAACGTCTCATTCATGCTATGTAGGGCAATTACGATAATGAGCGACTGCAAATAGTATCACTCTTTTTTTAATTCTATAATTTTAACTTTGTTTCTTTAGCTATATTTGGTAAGCGTGAAGAACATTTTTATCTAATTAATTGCATCAAACTCTTCCGAAGATTAATCAATCTGATTGGGTCCCCGTTGTTGCAATATCACTTGGCCTCTATTTAGCAAATTTATAAATTTTGAGAGATGATAATGTATCTCACAAAATTTATAAATAATAAATGAGCAATATTTTTAAATATGTAATTAATATTAATTATTTACTTTCACTAAATTTACAAACCATTTATAAATTGGCAGTCAAACAGAGACTTAGCTTGATATAAATTAAACGAGGATGAAATTAGTTTTGGAGACTTTATCAAAGAAGATTGCATGTGGAGGTTGGATGGGTGTTTATTGATAGATTAAAAATCCATTCACAAAGAAAATATAATTAATACAGAGAAACTTGACAAAAATAATAAAGAACAAAATTATCTTCTCACTCAGAAACACATAGTTGAGTTTTTTGTTTTGAAATACTATTCTAGTTATATTTCTTTGAGTAATTGTTAATTTGGGGCAGAATTTCTTATCATTTAATTACTTCCAACAATAACATCATATGATAAGAAAAATACATATGCTACTATTCATTATTTTTGCATAAAATTAAAAAGATAAATGAAATATGTGGGTAAAAAAAATGATAAAACTAATTCCATAAGTGAAATAAATTATACATTATCAATCATCATCTCGTGTGCATCTTTGGGCATTAATTTTCTTTCCCTTGTTTGTTTGGATTTAAGTACGAACTCGTGGTACTGAAAATAAGTTGATTTTTTCTTCAGTTTTTCAAGAAATTTGTGTTATTATTTGTTTTTTTCTTTTGAATAACAATTATAAATTAGATTAGTTATATGCTTTTTACCATCGTTATATTGTCTTTCGATATTTTATGATAAATTATACTAAAAAGGGGCTTATTGATTTGAATTATATGCTTGATTTAATTTCATATTATGTTAGTCATTAAAGTTTGCAATATTCAACCATTTTTTGTAAATAAAAAGTCCAGTCTAAGTTTGTATTCCCGATTTTCAACCTTGAGGCCTAAAGACTAGAGATATTCTTCATCAATCATATTTCACAACCTACCATAATCAATACTATCAAAAGTATCGAAAAAGCTTTGTCTTGAACTACTCCTTTAATCCTAACACGTGCATAAGAATTATAAATGGATGACAAACAGACTTGATCACAAGACATTCGTGAAATCCAGTTGAACCACTTCATATAATAATTTAAGCTATATTGGTTAGATTTTGTCCTCAACAATGTCCCCTCTTGATTTCTGTACAATTTTCACAAGTGACAGTGATAAGACTTGATTTTAAGCCTACTCTAATATGTTGAACATTTCATCTAAAAACTCTTAGAAAAGAGAAGACATTATATATATCTAAATAGTCTTTAACACGCTTTCTCCTGTATAACGCAAACATTGTTATCAAAATGTGACGCGCTTACAGTTTTTATAAATGCATGATTGGGACTTGATCATACTACCTCTGCCTACTCTATTTCAAACCTTAAACCGTTAATAAATGTGTTTATTTATTTAAATTTTATCTGCAATAATTTATTCGTCACTACCAATAAAAGGCAACATTGTATAATGTAAACTAATTGGCACGCAAGGGCTAATAAACAGTTCAGATATTTCGACAAAATTAATGAAAAATATTTCGAACCTGCACATGTTGTTGAACTTCAGTGTTGTTAGTTGTGGTCTTCTTTTCTTTTACATGTTCAAGGTATTTCTCTATTGAATCTTCCATGCTGAAACCAAAAAAAAAAATGGATTTCAGCTAGAAAAATTAAAAAGAAAAAAAGAGAGCTCATATTTCCAATTTGGGATGCTCGATGCAGAAAGAGTGAAATTATAAACCATACTAATCAAACTTCAACCTTCTCATCAACTAATGTAAACATATATAGAGATTTCAAAAGTTTTTAACATTCTTTAGGTGGATTTTATCTGATTTATTAATCTCAAAAGCTATTCCCTAACCAACTAACTAATCAAACGCAAGTCCATCAGACAGACTCCACCAATCAAAAAAATTTCTATTTCTAAACCTATTTTGATAGAATTCTATCGAGTGAATCCAATAAGCATTATCCTATTTTGCTACGATGAAAATAAGATAAATAAAAAAGATACAAAATGTTTGATTATCTGTAGTTTCGAAGTCCCACCCTCTTTTATTTTTATTGATTTTGTATCTTTTTTATTTATCTTATTTTCATCGTAGCAAAATAGGATAATGCTTATTGGATTCACTCGATAGAATTCTATCAAAATAGGTTTAGAAATAGAAATTTTTTTGATTGGTGGAGTCTGTCTGATGGACTTGCGTTTGATTAGTTAGTTGGTTAGGGAATAGCTTTTGAGATTAATAAATCAGATAAAATCCACNTGTTCTTCTCCGAATTTGATTTGATATGGTTTTATGTGTGTATTTGATTTAACAGCAAAATTTGAAACATTGGGTGAACATAATGGATTCAGTTTTGGTTGCAGGTAGATTTTATTTAAAAATTAATTATTTTTTATCTACCTAAAAAGAATCAATCCTAATGTAATATTTATGATTTACATTTTGTTTCTTTTTAATTCACTGCTTTTCTATGATAGTTTTTTGTTGTGAAAAGCAAATGATACCGAATTAATCTAGTACCAAGTTGTTGGAGAAAATAAGAGATTAAATGCAATATGAAGTAAATTGTTAGGTATTTGATGTAATTGACAAGTATGTGAACAAAAGGGACCAAAATTAATATGTTGTAAAAGTCAAAGAGTAATGTGCAATTAGTTGAAATGAAGTTATATTAGGTTTAGGGTTCGAGAATGGAAAAGAAGGAAAAATGACGTCGGATTTCGCTAGATTGTCGCCAATGTTTGGCTCGGGCGTCAGAAACAGAAACTACGACGCCCGCCTATGTCCAGACCTTCGCTCGAGCAACACAATGTCGCTTGCTTGTCGCCCAACTCTCGCTCGAGCGACGGGGTTATCCAAGAAATTTTTAATTCGTTTTCTAAATGCTTTTTATCTTGACCAATTCATACCTTGACTTACTTATAAATACATAAACGCCTTTGAACGATTTTTCTAAGGTTGAACATTGAGAGAAACAGATTTCCTTCATATCATCTTCATAAATTTGCTTTCAACATTCGTTGTGTTATTGTCTATTTGCAGTGAAAACATCAAACTCACAATCCAAATACCAAATTGTTGTTTCCTTCATATCTGAAGATTGAGGGAATGTGACTGGAGTTCTAGTCGTTGAAGAACGCGGTGTTCTTCGTTAATCCACAGGAGATAGACGATTTCACAAAGTTGAGAGTTACTGCAGGAGAGCGCAATCCATGAGAGCTTTGGAAACTGTAGTTGGAAATTGGTGCAGAGGCACGAAATCCATGAGAGTTGTTGGAATTGTAGTTAGGAAGTCAGAAAGTACTAGTGGTGGTCAAGTCGGCGGACTGTAAGTTTTAAATCGTTTATAGTGGATTGTTGGCTGGCAAATGCCCAAAGTTTTTACCCAGTTGTGGTTTTTCCATGATCAATTCTGTGTTTATTTATTACTTTCATAATTGCAGTAATTCAACATAGAAAAAATCAAATTACGTGATTAACCATCTAAAAATAATTAATAGTGACTTATTGCTATTTAATTGTTAAGTTTTTTTAATTTCGTGTAATCACCTATTCACCCCCTTCTAGGTGTAGTTTGGGTCGAACTTCGTATTTGCAATTGGTATCAGAGCCTTATTTCGATTCTTGGCCCTTAATTAAGTCTAGATGAGTCAGTCTTTGTCTATGCCTCTGTTTTTCGACGGAAATAACTTTGCTTATTGGAAAGTTCGAATGAGAGCTTTTCTTAAAACATTTGATGAGCGTATTTGGATGAGCGTTCAAATTGGGTGGACTGTACCTTCAACTACTGTTGATGATGTAGCTACACCCACTAATATTTCACTCTGGACTAAAGATGACTTAGCTGAGTGTAACTGGAACAGTAAGGGCATTCATGCCCTGTTCATGGTTGTGTCTGCTGAAGAGTTTAGGAGAGTATCGGTGTGTGAAACTACTAAAGACGTTTGGGATATATTAGAAACCACACACGAGGGAACTAAAATTGTTAAAAACTTTAAACTACAGATATTGACCTCTAGATTTGAAGAAATTAGAATGAAAGACGATGAATCATTTGATGAATTCTATGCGAAGCTTAATGATATAGTTAATTCTAGTTTCAACCTAGGAGAGAGGATCCCCGAGTCTAAAATAGTTAGAAAAGTACTTAAATCCCTACCTAAAAGATTTAGACATAAAGTCACCGCGATCGAAAAAAGTAAAGACTTGGATGCAGTTAAGATAGAAGAACTCGTAGGATCTCTCAAACCTATGAACTCACCATATCTCAACCGAAAAAGGCTAAATCCATAATCATGAATATTGTTAGAGAAGAAGAAAGTGAATCTACTGAAGCTGAGATGCTCAGGGATGATGAAATAGCTTATTTCGTTAAAAAAATTCCAGAAGATGATGAGGAATAGGAAAAAGCCTCAAGAACGGAAAAATGATGTCCCTAGTAAATTCTCGAACGATAAGCGTGGGAAGAAGAACTCTAGTACTACTAATAAGAAAATCCAATATGTTAGATGTTATGAATATCAGGGTTTTGGTCACTATAAGAATGAATGTCCTAATTTTATAAAAACTTGAATAAAGGTAGGCGGCATTAGCAGTGACCTTGAGTGATGATGATTCAGATTCGAGTGCTCAGAGTAATACATCTGGTGGTAAAGATTAACAAAATTTTATGGCCTTCACATCGATAGCTACGATTAAATCCGATAAGGAAAGTGAAAAAGTAGAGAATAACAAATGTAGTGAAAATTTTGAGGAAGAGTCTGAGGTTGAGACCGATATTCATGAATCTTATCGTGAATTATTCGAGGAAAGTCTTAAAATCAAAAAAATCAATAAAGATGTTCTGAAAAAGGTAAACGAACTTGAAAGAGAGAGAGAGAGAGACTCATAGGTGACTTTTAGGACTTTAGAAAAAATCTGAATGAGTTAAAACTTGTTAATGAGAACTTAAAAGCCAAAGTTAAATCCATAACAAGTAATCTTGAAAAATTTAATACTCAACTTCATTTGTTTGTGAGTGGTAAGCAGAAATTCGATAATCTGTTGGGGATGAACAAGCCTGCAGGAAATAGGCATGGTCTGGGTTATGTTCAAAATGGTAATACTACTGCTAGTACATCCTAGACCATGTTCGTCACAGCCACCAACAAAGCTCGAAATACTGATAATCCTGAACACAAGGGCACAAATATCTTTGGATCAAGACCTACTAGACAACGTATGGTCAATCGCCATATATATCGTCAACAACCACAGAGCAGGTTTGAGCCTAGGTTTATTCCCACCTGTAACTATTGTGGCGCACTGGGACGCACAAGACTTATCAAGATTTCTCACGCAAGGTTAACTTCCTTGCCAATCAGGTTAGCTATTTAACTGAGATGATGACTCGGTTAATTAGGATCACTTCTACTTTTAAGAATGTGTGGGTTAAAAAGAGTGACCTTCCTAGGTCGAATGATCAGCTAAACTGTTATGTTACACACATTGCACTTAAAACTCAAAATAACTCTATATGGTATCTTGATAGTGCATGTTCTAGATATATGTATGGTGACAAAACTTTATTCTCTTCTCTCGATGATTGGAATGGTGGTGTTGTTACCTTTAGAGATGGGGCAACTACACATATACTAGGTAAATGTGTCGTTAATATATCTGGATTACCTGTATTTCAGATGTGTTTTATATGAAAGGTTTAAAATCTAACTTGTTAAGCATTAGTCAAATATGCGATGTTGATTTTGAAGTTAGTTTTGTCCAGAAAATGTGTACTGTGTATAACTCTACTAGTAACATTGTCCTCGAAGGTATAAGAACTTCAGATAATTGTTATGGAATTCTTCCTAATTCCAACTATGTGTGCAGTAGTGCCAAGATTGATGTAACTGAACTGTGGCATCAACGCATTGGTCATATGAACTATAAGAGTTTGTCAAAACTAGTCAAGAAGAAACTTGTTAATAGTTTACCTAAACTTAATAATATTGATAACACTCTATGTGGTATGTGTCAACAAGGTAAAAGCATAAAGTAACTCATAAACAAACTTCAAAAACTTGACAGGCAAGCCACTTGAGTTACTCCATATGGATTTAATGGGACCATCTAGGATCGAGATTATTGGTGGCAAATGCTATATTTTGGTTGTGGTTGACGACTTCTCTCGATATACTTGGATTGGGCTTAAAGATGCAATGGACCGAGAGCCGAGCTCGTTTGTAACGAGCCGAGCTTCGTTACTCGTGGTTCGAGCTCGCCTATTTTTTTTATACCTAGACCTTAAAAAAAAATTGGCTGAGTCGCTCGTAAAAAACGAGCCGGCCTGCTCGGGCTCATCTCTTTTATGAGCCGAGCGGCTCGTGGCTCATTTTTGACGAGCCACTTGGTTCGGTTGCCACCACTAATTGGGTTGTTGAGAGAGAAATCTGAAGTGTTCAGTCTTGTCATATCATTGTGCAAAAGGCTTAGAAATGATGAAGATTTTACCATATCAAAAATTCGTAGTGATTATGGAAGAGTTTGAAAACTCGAATCTCGAGAAATTCTGCCTAGAGGAGGAAATCCAGCATGAGTTCTCATCGCCGATCATTCCACAACAAATGGGTAGTTGAGAGAAAAAATCGTGTGCTTCAAGAAATGGCTAGAGTCATACTTCATGATAACAGACTAACTATGAATTTCTGGGGGGAAAGCCATCAACACTGCATGTCATATTGTTAACATGATTTATCTTAGACCTAAAACTGATATGACACCATATGAGATCTGGAAAGGTAAACGGCCTACTGTCAGTACTTTCGTGTGTTTGGCAGCAAGTGCTATATTCTGATAGATATAGAAAATTTAGGCAAGTTTGATTCGAAAAGTGATGAGGGAGTTTTCCTAGGATACTCTAGAAATAGTCGAACCTATTGTGTATACAATTCTTGTACACGAGTTGTGATGGAGTCCATCAATGTAGTGGTGGATGACGCCTGTAGTGAAGGGGAGATTGGAGAGAGCTGGAACACTTGAGTGTTGATTCCGTCATGATAATTGAACCTAAAGAAACTTCAGTTCCGAATCCCCCACACACGTCTAATGGTTTAGATACACCTAATAAGGAATCCACACCTAATGATAAAATTAAACCTCTTAAAGAACATTCGTCCAGAGTTAAGACGAATCATCCTAAATTGAACATTATAGGGAATTTGGATGAAGGGATGAGACTTTGGAAGAGGGTTTTGAACAATCTAACATATGCTAGTTATATGTCTCAGATTGAGCCCAAAAAGCTGAAGATGCCCTTAGAGATGAATGTTTGGTAAACGTGACGCATGAAGAGCTAAATTAGTTTATGCAAAACAACGTGTGGGATTTAGTTCATAGGCCTGATGATTATGATGTTATAGGTACTAAGTGAATATTTAAGAATAAAATTAATTATCAAGGTATCATAACTAGAAATAAGGTTAGGTTAGTTGCCCAAGAATATACTCGGGTTGAAGAAGTTGACTTCGATGAAACATTTGCCCCGGTAGTTAGACTTGAATCTATTAGAATTCTTCTGGCTGTTGCCTGCACTTTAGAATTTAAATTTTATATCAAATGGATGTTAAGAGTGCCTTCTTGAATGGAATACTTCAGGAAGAAGCTAATGTTAAACAACCTAAAGGATTTATTGATTCTAAATTTTCACATTATGTGTATAAGTTGAATAAAGCTTTATATGGTCTTAAACAAACTCCAAGAGCTTGGTATAATAGACTTACTGTATATCTTATGGAACGTGGCTTTTCAAGAGGCGGTGCAGATAGAACATTATTCATCAGACATATTGAAGAAACCATCACGATAGCTTATATCTACGTCGATGACATTATTTTTGGTTCTCCTATTGATTCTCTGGCTCACAATTTCGCTGAATACATGAAGCAAGAATTTCAAATGAGTATGACTGGAAAATTAAATTGCTTTCTCGATCTCCAAGTTAAACAAACTGATGATGGGTTGTTCATATCTCAATCGAAGTATGTAAAAAAATTTGTCAAATGTTTTTTATTAGACAGCAATAAACACATTAGGACCCCCATGAGCACCAGTTTCAAGTTAGGTCATGATCCTACAGGTAAGAGTGTTGATCAGACACTATACAGAAGTATGATAGGTAGTTTATTTTATCTCACTGCTAGTAGACCTAACATAGCCTTTAGTGTAAGGGTTTGTGCGCTTTTTCAGGTGGATCCCAAGGAATCCCGTCTGAGCGTCATATCGTTAGACATGTAAATAGTACCGTTAATTATGAGATCATGTACTCTCGGGATTCTACTATTGATCTTGCTGGCTATTCTGATGCCGATTGGAATGGAAATACCGATTATAGAAAATGTACTTCTGGATGTTTTTATGTTGGTACTAATCTTGTCGTTTGGATGAGTGAGAAACAAAATTCTATCTCATTGTCGACGGCAGAGGCCGAATATATAGCAATAGGAAGTTGCTGCACTCAACTGCTTTGGATGAAGCAAATATTGAGTGATTATGGTATTGAACAGGGTACTATGACTGTATTTTGTGATAACACTAGTGCCATTAATATTTCCAAAAAACCCGTTCAGCACTCTCGAACCAAATATATTGATATACTGCATCATTTTATTCGAGAGTTTGTAGAGACTCGTGTTGTAACCCTTGAGCACGTCTCTAAGGAAAATCAATTAGTTGACCTATTTACAAAACCATTGGAAGGTCTGAAATTTAAATTTCTTCATACAGCTATTGGTGTTTGTGTACTTCATTGATTGTGTATTATTATTTTTGCTTGCTCGTTCTTTACCGTTGTATGACTTATATTTAGGCATGTCTCATATTTTTTTTACTTTTATTTTTGTGTGTGTGTGTGTTTTTTTTTTTTTGTGTGTTTTGTGCTTTCTGTTTTAAATTGAAAAAAATTGAAAAATACAAATGTGGAGGTTGTTTTTACAGCTTAACATATGATATTTGTTTGTTGTGATCAAAAAGCTGTAACACCATTTCCATTGCTGGCTTAGGTTATTTATGGAGTACTTAGTATAGGAGTCTTCATGTACCATTTGCACTGCACACACTATGATATTGTTAATAGGACTCTACAGCGTATGTTAGATTTGGAATGGCAATCACATGTTAGTAAGGTGTCTTTGAACGTGAATTGACCATATGTATTAGACATAAGCTCAAGTTTATCCCTAGTATTGAGAGAAAAAAATAGAATACATAAAAAAAAGGAAGAGCTCAATATCTTATGTTTTTCTTCGGAGACTATTTGATTCGATCAATTAAGCCTGCAGGATTTCTCATAATCTTGTGCTTATGGTCAACTGACTTGGGTTAATCGGCCTAAAACTCACTACAGGAGTCATTTTGGTCGCTTGATGAAGAAAAGTCTACACTTAAGATGAAAAAATATAATAATGAGCTTCGTTTATTGAATGCTGTGAAATAAAATATTTTGCTCATACTCAGAGGGAGAAAATGTACTCCATTCATAATGAGCTTCCCGTTATAGGTTTTATTATACTTTAAATGGTTTGACTTTCATAAGTAGGGGAATAAAGTTATTAACAGTGATATTTGGCGTATTCTTTCTCACAAATTTAAGGTCTGGAGTCTTATTTTCAAAATGATTAGTGACACTTTACACATATGGGTCACTTATATAATTTACTCCATGATACTTGTGCTAAGTATGTGGGGAGGTTTATTGTTCATTACTTATCCTTGTGCATGCCACCAACATTAATTTTAGGTTATTATATGTTAATGCTAAAATAAAAAAGGGGCAAAGCATTTTTGTTATATTTTTTTACGTTGTCCCTTGTCATTTTGTGAAAAAAAAAAGGGGAATAGTATTGTTTATTATGTGATGGAATAGAATTATGATGTTTTTAATTGTTGATTATGTGATGGAGTAGAAATATGATGTTTCTAAAACTTTTTATTAAATGATGATGATTCCGTTATTGCTAAATTAAGTTTTGATTATTTGTAGTATCAATGTTTTGTTTTGGTATGTTGGATTGCATTGATATTACGTCTTAATTTAGCTTATAATATGAAATTAAAAAGATGCATTATGAGTTATTAACTGCTTAAATCACTTTTACACTGTGAACTGCTTGAACTGCTTTTACACTTAATACTGTTTCACATATATTTTACACTGGGTATTTAAATTGTCTATTTCAGAAAACATGTTTTGATAAATGAAAAGTAGAATTCGATCAACACAGTTACTGGTTGTGTCAGTCTTTGAGTCTGTAATTTTATTTCACTACTGTCTAGACTTTAGATTGTAGCTTTGTCACAGAATGTCAAAGGGGGAGCTTGTTAGGTATTTGATGTAATTGACAAACATGTGAACAAAAGGGACCAAAATTAAAATGATGTAAAAGTCAATAAGTAATGTGCAATTAGTTGAAATTAGGTTATATTAGGTCTAGAGTTCGAGAATGAAAAAGAAGTAAAAACGACGTCGAAATTTCACTAGACTGTCGCCAATATTTGACTCGAGCGTCAGAAACAGAAACTACATCATCCGCCTATCGCCAGACCTTCACTCAAACGACACACTGGCGCTCGTCTATTGCCTAGCTCTAGCTCGAGCGACAGGGTTATCCGAGGAATTTTTAATTCATTTTCTAAAGGTTTTTTAATCTGACCCATTTATACCTTGACCTACCTATAAATACCTTAATGCGTCTGAGCGATTTTTCTAAGGTTGAACATTGAGATAAATAGATTTCCTTCATATCATCTTCATAAATTTGCTTTCAACCTTTGTTCTGTTATTGGCTATTGGAGATGAAAACATCAAACTCACAATCCAAATACCAAATTGATACTTCTTTCATATCTGTCAGAGTTCTGAAAATCAATGGAAGGTGATTGGAGTTTCAGTCATTGAAGAACGCGGTGTTCTTCGTTAATCCACAGGAGATAGACGATTTCACAAAGTTGAGAGTTGTTGCAGGAGAGCGCAATTCAGGAAAGCTTTGGAAACTGCAACTGGGAGTTGGTGCAGGAGCACGAAATCCAGAAGAACTGTTGAAATTACAGTCAAGATGTCGAAAAGTACTAGTGGTAGTCGAGTCGACGGACTGTAAGTTTTAAATGGTGTATAGTAGATTGTTGACCGGCAAAGTGCCCTGATTTTTTTTCCAATTGGAGTTTCCCCGTGATCAATTCTGTGTTTAATTATTATTTTCATAATTGCGGTTATTCAACATAGGAAAAACTGAATTCCATGATTAACAATCTAGAAACAATTAATAGTGAGTTGTTGCTATTTAATTGTTAAGTTTTTTTCAATTCTGTGTAATCACCTATTCACCTCCCTCTAGGTGTAGTTTGGGTCAAACTTCATATTTTCATGAATGATCACAAAAACACAAGAATAAAGTAATTTTGCAGAGAATAAAAATTTTATTATAATATGGAGAAAGAATACAAAGATTACGTGTTTATGATTTGGCTAACATCATCTAACTTCATCTAAATCATAATGAAGAACCAACTATATATAGGGAACAAATAGGAGACGTTTAACCCCTTCTAGGAGAGTTGTAATTGAAGTAAAATGCCAAAAATGGAGTCCAAAATGAAAAAAATATAGAATAATCGTACAAGAGGCAAACAGACATCACGGCGCCATATAGCTCCACAGCGCCGAGCCAAAATTATCGTTGAGCCGCGGCCCACTCTCGGATCCTTTACTTCAAAAATCTTAATTTTTTTCATCACAACGTCCTCTTCAAGTCAAACACAAATTCCTACTCTCAATAGGTTTCCAAGTAGAACATCAATTAAAATTCATCAAGTAGATTTGAATAGGATTCAGTAATACCATTCCAAATAGGATTCTTCTTAACGTTCACTTTAATTAGAACTCGCAATTATCTTAAACAAAGAATTCGGGTTATTAAGTTTTTAGTTTTGGTAATTCTGTGGACAATATGACTAATTTGCAACGTGTGGTAAAAGTCAAGGATCTAGGGTGCAATTTGTATAAATTGGGTTATGATATCTAGGGTTCGAGCATGAAAAGATGAGCAACATAGCGCCGCATTTTCACTAGCTTCTCACCCAGTTGGCGCTCGAGCGACAAAAACAATAAGTCTATCGTCCACCTGTCGCTGAGCCCTCACTCGAACGATAGGTCAATTCGAAAAACTGTAATTTGCTGTTTTGAAGTAATTTTTTCGAGCTCATTCAACCTAATTACCATATCCTATAAATACTCAAAACTATGCATGAAAATAAGGATAGTTGTTCATTGTACATCTTCTCTATAACATATTCAAGAGCCTATTCATACATTGATTTCATCATTTCACTCTTGATTTTATACAACCACATATTTGGGAAAAATATCAAACTCATTGAATCCGAAATACCACATACTTCCTATTGTTCATAGGAAGGTACTTTCTCAATTGAACTTCAGAAGCTGCTGAAGATTGAGAGATGTTGGACTACAAGCACAAAAAGAGCACAAGGCCTTGGAGCAGGTTCTTAGAATTCCACTTAGAAGAGACAATTGCAGAAGATCTTGGAGCAGGTCTTAGAGCGGACTTTGGAGTTAGCAGGAAATAGATCGGGAAATCTAGTGGAGTTGGCTAAATAACATCTGACTGTAACTCAATCTGTATTGTCTATAATAGAGATAACTGGCTTGGTCCCGTCGTTTTACCCAGTTGGGATTTCTCCGTCATCATATCGGTATTTATTATTGCTTTCTTTATTACTGCGGTATTCAAGCATAAGATAATTTGACTTGTATACTTAATCGTCTAAAATAATTAAAAGTGACTTGTTACTTTTAATTAATTAATTCCGCACATAAGGTCAAAACTAAGAACGATTAAGTAACAACCATTTTAAAACTTAAAAACCGTTAAGTTGGTAATCCGTAAACTGTTAAGTGATATCCAATGTGAAACTCGAATTTTTCACGGGTCACACCCAAATTCTAACAATTTCCACCTTAACATGTATTCCACTGCAAGGAATAAACTTAAACTCTTCAATAAAAAATGAACTTCTCCATCAACAATTCCAATTGAAAATATTCTCCATATGTGCTATCCCAGTTTGGGGCAAAAGTGATTTTATGACCACCAAATAAGGCTGAAACAAGCCCTATAACAGAATCACGACTGAATGCTGGAATCAACACCCTTAACCGCATTCAAACTATCAACAAAATTTGCAAAATTGTACCTATGTTGAACATTATGGCAAAAAATGGTCAATTTCTAGCAATTGAATACGATGACACCGTCGATAATGGTGGCAAGACAAATTTACCCATATCTTCAAAATTTAACTCAGACGTATTCTTAAAAGAAACCCCAAATTAGACTCCAATGGTACGGAAGCCAACTCCAATGGTGGATTTGGCTAGAAATTGGCTTAAACGAAGCAGAAAACATTCACAAAAATGTCCAAAATCCAAAACTGTTTTCATGATTTCAGATTGATCCAGAAGGAGTTTATGAAATGGAGACCACCGGCGTAACGTAGAGGTAACTCCGACTAGCGTGTGAAGGTGGATGGGGCACTTTCAGTCGATGGTATCTTCAGGCAATTTGTTGCTAATATCGTTTCAAACATTTTGGTGTTGTTAGTTTTCTGTTTTAGATTATACAGCGAAATCTGGACAACTTTGTCCTTTGCACGTTCGGGATTCGATCGTAATTGATTGATTCTTGCAGTTGTTGGAGACTTTAGAGAAAATAGGGGTGACCCTAAAGTGGTAAATTCATATCTCTCGATATTTACGGATCTTTAGACGTCTTTCCTTCTTGTTATTGCAGTTAAGACTATAGTGTAGTATAGTCATTTATTTTTCACATTAAAAATCATCGTGTGGGGTAACACTAGATTTGCGTTACCATAGGAATTTCTTTTTAATTATTTGCCTTTAATTTTTTGAGAATTTGTCGTCAATTATTTTTCATTATTAGAATTGCACATGACATTAAGAAAGTTTTGTTCGATCATTCTGTGTGAACTGTGTCTGTACATTGCTTGTGGTTGTCGTTGGTTATATTTTGTATTTTGTGTATTTTTTGGTAAAATGACGGCACATTTTGAGTTGTGCTTTTTTAATGAAAAATGTGATTTTTCAATTTGGTAAAATGAAAAGGTTTTCATAAAACTTTTGATGGTAAATGTAGGTCTAAGACAAACGCGAAAAGTAAGATGTGTTTTAACTACGATAAATTTGGATATGGTAAAATAGGTTGTCCTAGAAATAATAATAAATAGAAATATAAGAAGAGAAGTGAGACGAATATGGTTATAGGGTCGAGTGATGACCGTAGTGAGGTTTATTGAGAGTAAACATAGTTACTGCATGTGCATCTATGTGTAATCCTTTCTGCATTTGTGTGATTGCTTAATTATGTTGTATGGTTATATGTGCATTTCAATGTATTTGATATGTTCATTTCAATGTATTTGATATGTGCATTTATATAAATTTGAGAGTAATTTGATTACTTTGAGTAATGTGTTTGCATGCATAGTGGGTTGAAATTTATGGCGTACTCCTTATGCTCTGCGAGTGGTGTGAGATAATGGTAGTGGGAAGAAAAAGGGGCGGTCATTTTCTCCTTTATCTTTGTGAGTAGTGTGGTTTGTGAGATTATGTAAGGCATCCATGTGAGGATTATCTCATTTCTCTTTGTGAGCCTCTTTTATGAGTGTGGTAAAGTAACCAACTCTTTTTTCTATTTTCTTTGTGAATGTCACATTCTTCATTCCCTTTGTAGGATAAATCCTTTGTAGATTTTTTGAGCATTGATGTTGGAGTAACATTGCGGTGCGTGGGTCAATTTAAATTGAGCCCTAATATTTGTGGTCGTCAAAGGTGTTGATTTTTGCCATAGTAGGTTTAAGATGCATTTGCAGTGACATAGAGTATAGATGCCTAGAAGTACATTAGTGGTTTGTGCCAGAGATGTGGAGTGTAACATTTGGATTATGAGTGGAGATGTGATTAAATGTTGGAATCATTTATCTGTGAAAAGACCCTAATTAGGTGGTGTGTGTGAGAGGCACTTCTATCACATTTATTAGGTGGAGACCCATTATCCACTTAGATTGGGAGAAGTGATGTGGTGATAGAGGATTATTCCAAGGACTTAAGATCTATAAAGGTCTACCATTAGACATGAGCTGAGTGTTCAGTCTAGTGAGCATAGTGGGCGATAAGAAAATACATGTGTTCTCAAGTTGTGAACAATACGAAATGTGATAGGATAAGTGTGGTGGGATCTTTTCGTGGGGTCATTTATGTATTTGTTGCATATATGTTTTGACCGTTTGATTGATTGAATTAGTGTTAATCTGTTGTTTTGTGTGAACATATTTTGAAAAAGATCTGTGGATTATCATATGTTATATTTTCATCGCATGATGATTTGCTCTTGATTGTTTACCATTATTATCTACTTCTATTTAGGTGTTATTTGACCTTAAACCTGATGAGTACATGTAGCAAGTATGATATGTGTTTCGAGTTCGAACACGAGGTAAGGCCTGTGATACCAACTTTATTGGTTAGCTTGATTATGTAAGTATAAACTTTGTGTTTTGATTGCTTGCAGATTGATTGGGTATCAATGTGGAGATTTGTTGGATTTTGATAGCCAATGAATTTCGGGATATGATGTAAACGTTAAATTAAATTGTTACCAACAACTAAGTCCAAAAGCTCGACCCGAAAATAACATAGGTCGTTGGAAGTAGATTAAAGAATTAATGTTTCTCACAACCCTTATATATTACCTCTTGGATGGTTTTGAATCTTGACCCCATTTAAGTTTTTTATTGGTGCAACTAAAGTCTATCCTAGCCTTTTATATGGTGTATTTACCTTAGCTGTAAAGTGAGTGTGATTTGTGTGTTTGAAAGGAGAAAAAACCGTTTTGATGATCTTTAGATCAAGCTTCCGCAACATGTGAATTAATGTTTATCTTATTTTAATACCTAGTTAGGTTTTGGTTATTTTGGTAGGGTTCTTGGGAGAGTTCATGCTTCATTTGTGGAGTCAGTACCATTCAAATATATGCACCAGCTATGTGGTAAAGTTCCTGGTTTCGTTGTACCACCGTTTACACCATTGTCAATAGAAAATAATGCTAATGAGGAAGATGATGCTATTGAGAACGAAGAGAATAACTTTGGTGAGGATCGGCTGCATATCTAATTCACGAAGATGAAGAGTATTGTATTTAAAATGCATAATAATAGATACGGAGCATGTTTGCTATACTCTTTTAAGTATAGATGTAACCATATTTAGTTAATGGTTTTTATTTTTATTTTGATGAAATATTTTGGATTTAATGTTACATTGATTGACATTACATGTCTTGATTAATTTATTGTATATTTGTACCTTTATCTTATTTTGAATAAGGCTAAAAATTTATTATAACATAAATAACAAATATAATATATAAAAAAAAATTAATTCCCTATGAATTCTTTCATAATAACAAATATAATATATAAAAACAGGGCTTAGCCCCTGTTTGACACCCATTTTGGGTGGAAATTTTTTTTTTGAATAATAATTGATGGAAGATTGTATGGTTAAAAAGTAAGGAAAATTTTTGTGTTTATGTGTAATATTATTTTATTAATAGAATGTGTGGTTGAAATGAAAAATGAGAAATAGAATGAGAAAAAAAAATGGGTTTCAAACAATTGTTAAATATGCTTTCCCAACGAAAAATTATTTGTAGAGAAAAATACGATTTAGCCCACAAAATAATATGTACCATGTTGCCACAAATATGTTTTCCACACAAAATTATTTGTAGGGAAAAACGCGATTTAACCCACAACATAATTTGTAGGGAAAAGCATATCCATTTCGTGGGCAAAATTAATTTTAATAGATGAATGATTTTGTCAAGGAAAATTTACGTGACGAATTGTATTCGTCTCCAAAGGGTTTGTAGGGAAAAACTTTAGCCCACAAATTTCAAAAATTTGTCGTCTTTTACCTCGATGTTTGCCCCACAAATGTGCCTAAAAATTCTTTTCGTTTGCAAATTTTTTTTCTCACAAATAAGAACCTTTCCTTACAAATAAATTTTAGGGAAAACATAAATTTTTATTCGTGATAGAAAAATAAATGAGGATTTTGATAGGATAACTAGCTAGCAGCACAGCCTAGGCTTTTTAACACATTGGAAATTTTTTATAAGAAAATTGCTCAAATTTAAGAAAAGATAGAAAATAAAGTAAACTTCAAGATTTTACCGGTAAAGCTGTTAATTAAACTTGGGGTAAAAACCCCATGCAGATTTTCAAAAATTCCGTACTAAAGTGGGTGTAGCTTTCACAGTAACCACTATTTTATTCCTTTGCTCCCGGTTTTACTATAGGAGGAGAAAAAAGGTTAGCAAAACATGGATTCTCTATGCTAGGGATTACAAGGCATAGCACAAAATGATGAAAAATACTCTTTTCTTTTATTTCCTTTGTGGAGAGGAAAGGTTTTTTGGTTTAAAAAGATGTAAAGAAATGCCAAGATGTCAGGCTACCAGAAGCAAAGAGCTTGGAAGCAGGGGCCTTTGCAACAAAGAATGTTTCTTATTCTTCCCATGCTTTTTTTTTTTTTAATTTTTCATCTTGTTTAGATCAATCATATTTGATATACAATATATATATACGTCTGTATTAATTTTTTAAACAATTTTTGTTTCCTAGCCCCTGTTTGACACATATTCTTTAAAAATACATTTTTTCAAAACTCATTTTCAACCACACATTCTTCAATAAATAATATTTTTCATCACATCAATAATTTTTCCTTATTTTTTAACCACATATTTCTCATCATATCACTATTTAAAATACATTATTTTCTTAATAATATCCATCAAACACACCACTAGGTACACATGCATGCATGTAGTTAATATAGAAATTGAAGTCTTCCTACTTATTCCATGCAAATTGGTTGATGTCTTTGAAGGATTGAAGGTAAATCACGAGCGCTGTTTTTGCAGGTAGTGCTAAGAGGTAAAGAGCATGAACGGAGGAAGTCATTTTTTTTACAGTAAAATTTAGTTGCTGAATTCAAAGAGATAATTGTAAACAAAACTGATTGGTTGACTGAGAATAAGCGAGACTGATTGCATTATTTCTAGCATAACGGCATGAAAACATTCAGTTCAAAAGGCATGAATGAGACGATAGGATGTATGAATATGACCATATTCTTTTTGGGGGGTAATTGGTATATCAATACAAATAAACATCAAATCACAACATATTGTAGCTAGTAACTCATAAAAACTTAGGTTATGATAAGGGAAATACATTAATCTAGCCTCCGTTTAGATACAAATTTATAAATGATCTATAAAATTCATTACGGAGATTCACCCTACCCACTTCCTTCAGTAGGCCGTCTTCTAAGATACGGTCAAATATTAATTTCTACTATATATTCATAAATATTACTCATTATTAACCACACATTTCGTGGAATTCATTACTTTTTTTTTAATATAAATCATCTATAAATTTTGCCAAACAGAAGCTTATTTAAATTAAATCTTCAAACGAAAAATTCTCTTTCAACAAGCACTCTCCTCCTACAAATTTTTGCTAAAGAAGTCTATAATAAACACAACGTTTTAGGTCAAAATAATTATTGTTTATTAAGATCTGAGGTTCCATTTTAAAAAGTCAACATTGTTAAAAGGAGTAGCTCAAACTTTTATAAATTAACCTATATTTTCATCTTTATTCGATATGGAATTCGATCTCTTAACATGCTCCTGCAAGATGGTGGCTCATTTGAACATACCAATCTTGAAATTCGTGTGCTCATTTATTTGAGTCTTAATCGGATCAAATTGCTCGTTGGAGCTTAACGGGCTCTGAACCATGTTAAGATTTGAGGTTTCATTTTAAAATGTCAACATTGTTAAGAGGAGTAGTCCAAACTATTATAAATTAATCTATATTTTCATATTTATTCGATATGAGATTATATTCCTTAACATTGTTCGTGAAAGGAACTCTATATGAATCCACTACCTTTACACAAATGGAGATCCCTAAGTTTCTTGCAACCTTAGCAAAGCTACGACAATGAGGCACGTTCCAATTAAAATTTTAAGTCGGCTAAATCAAGTAATCTTCGTATATTAACAAAGTAAGATTTGATGCAGGCAAGTTTGAGGAATGCGAGCTGCTGTTAACAAGGTACTGGAAATCTCTCGAAGTACACCAACCCCTTTCCCTATTGCTTCATCAAGCTAGATATTATACATGTACAAATATAAATATGTACTCATAATTATAGCAAATTAGAGAGCACACACGTATTCAACTAAGTACTTTTAAGATATAGAAATGTGTACGTGAAATTAATGAGGTGTGTACAATAAAAATTAAAAGGTGCATTGAGAAGAGATATAAAAACGTACTTGGAGCTTGAGAACTGAAAAAGTCTTCCTTTTTGTGAGAAAATAATCAAGGCTACTTCAGCATCACAAAGTACTGATAACTCATAAGCTTTCTTTAACAGTCCATTTCTGCGTTTTGAGAAGGAAACCAGCCTGCTTGATTCGTTTTCAATAAGCTTCATTTGAATCTTTCCTCTCACCATTTTCTGCAAAATAACCAAAATTTCTGTCAAATAAGTGAGAACCTGATTTTAAAAAAATCCCATGAAATGGCCTTAAAATGATTACCAGGAAGTGGCTCTTGGACTCAGCAGCTTAGGAGAAAAATTAAGATCTGTCAAAAAAATTCGAAGAAGAAATGAGAAAGAGGGCTTCTAAATTTCACACAGATATTTATGAAAAATTTGGTGTCAAATGTATGAATCCTTCTTCGCGGTTTTGTTTCCAAGGGAATTACACGCACAGGAAGGAAATTTTTGGTTCAAATTTGTGTAAAAGATCAGAAGCGCCCAAAACCCTACTAAATTTCCAAGCCAAAAATTCAGCTGCTAGTCAATCCAACAAGAAAAAAAAAACTAAAATCCAGAAACCCTAGCTAGCATGTAAAATTTGTAGATAAAAAAGGCAAGATTGACACCAAATAAAAACAGAAATGCCAAACAATATAAGACAAGAAACGACTGTAATGTACCAGCAGTCTGAAGAACACCAAACCCTGAGAGCGGAAAAACATATTTATAAAGGATTGAGGAATTTGTTCAAAATTTTATAATAGATAAGAATATGACATTTGGAATATTCAGAAATATATAGGCAGAACAAGACAAAGGATTTCTTCCTTATTGATGTACCAATCTCTTTATTTTCAGACCACGTATTGTATTCTTATAGAAAGATACTTTCACAATTTTTCATTGGTTTTTAACACAACAAACATAGAAAATATACCGCACAGATGTTATCAACGCAGCACATGTATCATTTATATCAATAATTCCTTATACCTATGGAATTATTCTTCCTAGTCGATTAATGTCTATTATGATCTTGTTTGTGTATCAACTCTGCCCAGATCAAAGAAAGTGAAGAAAAGTGAACGTCCAAATAAAAAGTAATTATTTAAAAGAAAAAGAAGAAGAATTCATTGTTGATTAAACCCTTGTTTGGATTCCCTTTTAACGAGATTTTGAAAAAAATATATTTTTTTTAAAATAGTAATTTGTTTTAAGAATATGTAATTAAAAAATAAAGAAAAGTTAGGATTTATTTGTAACGTTATTTTATGAGAAAGTGTGATTAAAAATGAGTTTTGATAAATGAAATAAAAAAATAAAAAAAAATGCACTAAATTTGAATGGAGCACATAGAAATGTCCTTTTGACACTGTTAAGAGCATATAAAAAGGGAAATTTTAATAATAATAAATTCGAATTCCACTTCACGTACAGAAGTAGAATGCACAGAAAGAAAACAGTGGAGGTGGGTGTGGTTTTTTTCAATATTTTACACTGTTGGATTTGCTCTAATTCTTAGGCAGTAAATTTTCTTGGCTGTATGTCCACATCATCGTACGATGATGTGATGTATCGACTATCATACAATAAAAAGGGGAATTTTAATAAAAAATTATACACCATATCCAACGTTGGTCGGAAGTAGAGCTTGTCACGTGCCTCGCCTCATTTGGCCTGTTTAACTGTAGGGGTTATTAGACGAATACATATGATATACGTCAGTGCTCTCAGGATGTACAGATAATAATTTGTGTCCTCGGACCTTCTCAACCGTTGCTGCTCAAAATTGGCATTTAATTGCTTGTCAGACAATTCATGACCACCTTTAAAAACTTCAGCATTTGTTTGGTTTAAATAAGCTATTTGTACAGCATTAGTGTAAAGCCTTGTACACAGCTGTCTCACATTCGTGGGGGGTGCGAACAACACTCTCTCTACTGTAATTTGGTGTACACAAGTGCTAAGCATCTTTCTTAAATAAAACTCAAGTACATGCTAATAAAAGTAGATGGTGTATATAGTTAAGGAGTTTTAAATTTCATTAAATGCATAATTAAAACTCATTATTAAATTTGACTTAGGGGTTTAAGTAGAATTTGTTTGAACCCATTTTTGGAAAATGAATTTTGTTATTTTTTAAAGATGTGTCATTAAAAAGGTGAAAAATAAAATGTTCGAGGGTAAAGCACCTCGTTTACACATGAGCCAATCTTTTTTAGGGGGTCTATCGTACAATTAAACGAAAATGCATCTTATTGAGAAATCAATGTATTGCTTGTTTACGTAAAAAAATTATTTTATTGAAAGAATATATAGTTGAAAACAAGCGTAAAAAAATATTTTTTTTTATAAAATGAGGCTCAAACAATTGCTTAATCTTTTCAACTAAACCTAACAGGAGCAGCCCACTATTACTTTCAAATTTTTTTATTCTCAAAATATATATTTTTTTATTTTTTTTTATTTTTCTACAATAAATTTTGTAACGCTTAATATAAATTTAATTTATACTTTAATAATAAATTAATACTCGAAAATTTTTGTGCACACACATTTTTGAAGGGTTAATTTCCCGATTGGTCACTGAACTTTGCGTGATGGATATAATTACATTTTGGGAAATTCAATGATTAACGAGAAAAAAATTTTAAGTTAAGCGACCCATTTAAAATTTTACGCAAAGTTTAGTGACCAATTAACCCCAATTTTGAATATATATGTATGTGAAAATTAAATTTGAACAGTGTTGAAAATTTGGTAATAAATTACTCAAAATATTTTTACTTAATTATATATATTACATAAACATGGCCCTTGTTTGGGCTCTACTAAAATCAAATTTTAAGGAAAAATGTAATTTAGACTCAATTAAACGAGTCATGTGACTTTATATTTAAATGAATCTATCATTTAATGTTATGTAATTGTCACATAAATTGGAGCTCAACCTTAGTTGGGATAAATTACATTACTCATTCACGTGGTCAATGCACAGGGGACACATGTTCCCTTCTAATTGGCTAAGCCATTTATTTCCTCTATACAAGGGGAATATTTTTTATAATTTTAAGGATCAAACTTGGTGAAAAATGTACACCAAGTTTAACACCCCTCTCACAATGGGGCCCCCATTGTGAAGGGGATGTACAATAAGTTGGACAAGTGGCTTTACTCTAATTTTAATGCAGTGCATGTGTTCTTTGTTCACACTATGTTGTAAGGAGAACAAAATGCAAAATAATTTGTTTCTGAAATGAAAAATGGCTTGCTTACAAATTTCTCATCGATGAGACAAAATTCCTAAAGAGACGCGCAAATACAAAGAACTATTGCAGATATAGGTGAAAAAAAGAAGTAAAGAAACAAACCTTGGATAATTTTATTCTAACAAGAATCCCTCGACAAGAGATACCAAGAAAGATGCTATCAAAGTTCCAGGTATTTATTCCTCTCAGACCTAAGATAAGTATTAAAAGGTTCAAGGGAACAGATGCTTCCATATTAACTTTGTTCAAAAGGTTTCCATACCTTACACTTACAGCCTGCTAATTTCCTTATTATGGCAGATGGAATCATCTAATCTAACCATGGAGAAGGTCATGTTGGATGGATATGGTGTATGAAGTGACAAACAAACGCCTATAGAATCTTTATCAAACTTCTACTGAAATTTCGATAGAGTAATAACAATGAAACTTCAAATGAATCATGTCAAATGGATGCAAAGTCAAGACAAATATTGAACACTTTATCCTTAAATCGGATTTGTCCCACAACAGTGCTTATAGTTTATGGCAATCAACTCCCAAGATATAATAACTTCTTCTTGTGTGAGTAGCACTTCAACACACAAAAACAACGAACCAAATTTTGGTTTATGTACTCTTTAATGCAAAAATGAAGAAAATCAGAATTTTATGCAATATATATGCAAATTTTGGTTGAGAGAAAAGAAAATGTTATGCTATGATTGCATATCATTTGTGTGAAGAAAATGACGTCAAAAATGTCCAATTTATAGAATATAAGGGGTTGTGGACGAAGTATTGCGAATAAGGGGTTGTGGACGAAGTATTGCGAGTCAAACCTCGCAACCTTACGAACAGAAGCAGCTCTTGTTGTCACCTGCCTGTTGTTAGGTTGTCGCTCATATCATCGGTGTGAAGAAAAGGACGTCACAAGGGTCATATTTATAAAGTATAAGGGGTTGTGGACGAAGTATTGCGAGCTAAACCTTGCAACCTTACGTACAGAAGCAACTCTTGTTGTCACCTACCTATTGCTAGGATGTCGCTGGATCGATAGCTTCCTCGCTCGAGTGATAGGCTAACGATCGATATAGTCACTTTTCAATCAGTTTTTCCTCTATTTTCCTTCCAATTTTCGATCACAATTTCTCATTCGTCTGGAATTGATTTCGAGATTCAAAATATACTACGACGATCCACTCGACGAGTAAAACAAGTTGATCTATTTACATTTGTAATTTGACCATCGGATCAAGTCCGAATATTTGCTCAAAGTTGACACCGAGTCACTTGTTCAAAGTTATACTCAATCAAATTTTTTAGTTTTTTAAACCAATTCCAACAGGTCCAGAGGCTTCATTCTCCTTAGCTAATCAACTTGAAGTTGTCTAGCACAAATTCAGATTCTAAATGTCAAGCACAGTGTCTCCAAGTAGAAGCTTCAAGCAAAATCAGCATCTCTGACTTGCATTGTGAACACTCGTGATAATGCCTTCTTCCAAAAGAGTCGGATAAATTCGGAAGCCTTCCATTCTGAATAGGACAGCATTGGCTTGATTGCTGGAAATTGTTTTTATGGACTAAATCCTAATCCCTGATTTCAAGAGCAATAATAAGAAATCTGAAATCAAATAACATTTGAGCAAACGCGCAGATTTATAGTGATTCATAATCAATTTGATAGCTACGTTCCCCTTTGGTTGCAGCACATTTTACTATGAAGAAGAAGAGGGTTACAATAGTTATATCACGAAAGAAGAGGGTTACAATAGTTATATCAGGCCTTTGTGCATGTGTCACTCAGAAACTGACCACCTAAACATCCTTTATGTATCATATTATTATTAGGCGACCTAATGTGATTGTGAATATAGAATGCGCTATATACTTCTGAAAAAAAAAATCGATTAGGCTAGTCACGGCGATCCCAGTCCACAGGATTAGGCTTCACATAGTTTAACAATTACTCCTTCATTTCCAGCCTTCAAGAGCAGAATAGTCTTGAAAACAAGTAGCCATGACATCCCTGCACAGTATCAAGCAAAGGACATGTCTGGCATGCCTCCTCAACGTCACGGTTCATCCATTTCTTCGACAAATCTTCAGCAATCGGGCCAACATGATGCTGTAATACGGCAGCACCTAAGGGTCCAACCAAATTTAGCCTAGTCGCAGCAGATATGACATCTCGCATTGTTATGAACATGTAAGCTCTCTGAGAAGTTTCACCATCAAACCCAAGAAGCCCACATATGAGCCCAAAGATGGGAGCATGGTGCAAAGAGACTTTTGAACTTCCCAGAGATGCATCTCTCATCATTTTAATAGAAGGAACTTCTGAAAAAACAGCTGCAGCAACTCTCATAAGTGCTGATCCTTGAGCTATTGATGCCTTACGACTCACTTCATTGGTAAGTGTTGCATCCAGCAGCCGGTCAATTTTCTGCCACGTCTGCATGTCAGGAGACGTGTTTGCAGAGTGAACAAATGGAAGAAGTAAACTTCCCGTATTCTCTAATACATGGACCACATACGTCCGTAAATCTTCAGGGCCAAAGACCAAGCGAGCTTGCATTGCTGCCTCGAGACCACAAGAATGAGCAAAGCCACCTGTAGGAAGAACAGAGTCCAGTAATTGCCATTGGCTCCAGAGGCTACAAGAATCACTCAATATAGATTTATCATTGCTATCATTTCTTTCCTCCTCATCCATCATTTGAAGGTGCGGTCCTTGAGCAGTCTAACATACAGGGAACAATCCAAACCTGAAAACAGGACAAAGTTTTCAGAATGAGATGTTTAAAAACTTCCTATGCGAGACAAGGTGTTCTAGATGGAGTTAACAGATCACTGGGACTGAAACTTCCTTACAAATTTTCTCAATAACTTGACTTCGTAAAAGAAAAAGGATGACCAAAATAACGTAGGATTTTTAAGGATAATTACATGGATCTGATAATGATGTAGTCTAAGAAGATTCCATATTCCACAGACCCACAGGGGCATTTTGAAGAATTTGGCAGAAAACTTTTCATTTTCTCTAATCTAATGCCACGACATTGATAAATGAAGCTGCATCCTAGCATCCCTCAGTTTCTTGCTACGTCTCATCTCATTGAGCCATCAAATCATTTGTCTCTAGGAGTAAATCTGACCAAAGCTTCGGGAATATCTATATTTCTAAAGGCAGAAGTATTCCTAAGGCCACCAGTGTCGCCTTAGATGTTTATATTTTTGCAGCTCAGTCCACAAGCTAACGACATTTTCACATTTCATCGTTAGCGAATTTTGACGTGAACACAATTAAATCTAGGTTCTCTATGTTGATCTCTCAACCTAGTTCTAACCCCCAAAAAAATGCAAGCGAGTAACAGTCAATATAGTGAGAACAACAATTCAATAAGCATCTAAATTTTTAAGAAGTCAAGTCAATTTCTACAGAGAAAATGAGAAATTAGATATACCAATATAATTATATTGCATCTAAATTAGGGCAATACTTCCATTAAATAGCCAATCTAAAAAAACTGCCATTAAGCTGGATCTCTGCAGCGACTATACTCAAGCATGTACGAATGATGCCTGTGTTTCTGATTAATGGGTTCTTGAAATATAAATATTATACATGTGATCATACAAAAATTAAATGATTTCCGCATACACAATTGAATTATTTTTTATAATCAAATGGGTAATTGAGTATGCATCAAAGAAGAATTAAAGAACCCGAAATGAAATCCCACAAATATGTAAAAGAAAACAGAAATTTCTGTTGAACTATAATTGTACAGTAAAGAAAGAACTTTTACCTGGAAGAGCTTCTTGTTTATGATTTAGACTGAAATTACTCGCAGAAGGAACAGAAATCAGTAGTGAGATTGAAATGTTACAGCTGAGAGGGGGCGGGCCGAGTGGGGTGTTCACTAATTGGGCTTTGGTTTGAAGACCAGATTGTACTTGGACGAGTTAAACGGGCAGCTTGGCAGTCCACAACAGGTGCATGCTATCCATTTAAAATTTTCATTATAAAAAGTTGAATTTTTATTAAAATAATTTAAAAAATTAGAATTGTATTTTATTGATTATGAAATTGTACTGGACATGTCAATTAGGTCGATACATACTAAAACTCTTTATAATCTATATCGTCATAAAATACTTATTATAAATATGAGCACGAGATGTTGGGAACAGGGGCGGACGGGTCAAATGACCCCATAATTATTTATTTATTTATTTATTTTTTTGAGTTTTTTTTTTTTACCTAACACTTGCCATTTATCCAAGAGCAGCCAAATCCACAACTCACAAACTCAAGTTCAATTACACTATACACTAACCCATTAATCCATTATTCATTGATTGACCCAATCCAACTAATAGACTCATAAGGTAGTCAATTTGATACCCCCCCCATTCAAAAATCTAAAATCCCTAATTTTCTCATACGCACGCTACCTGCACGGTGAATTCGTCTCTCATCTTCAATCAATTTTTCAAATAATTTAGGTATTGGATTTTCAATTGAATTGAAGCTAATTCAAGCATATTAGTTACTAATTCTCCTAATTTCTAAAATGTATTTGGAATTTGGTAGTTGATAGTTCACTAGTTTGGATTTGAGAAATTGGAAATATTGTAGTGAAATAATAAAGTAACTCATTCTCGGTAAGTAATGGCTTTGTCAGTTTGTCTAACTTGATGATTTAAAATAAAATTGTTTGTGAAATTAATTGTTGTTTGTTATGAATTTAATGTTATTTTTTGATGAAAAATGAAATATTGTATTTATTTGTTTATTTATGTATTGAATTTATTTTTTAACAGGCATGGAGAAATATTTTAAACAAAAATCCGTATGTTCGAGTGTAGAGGAAATTATTGTTAAAACGAGTGTTCAAAAAGAAAAAGATGATCGGAAAGAATCAGATATTGATACGATGTACTTAACAATATTGATAACGATGTAACTATACGAGATTTTCAGAGCATGAAAACGCGTAGGTTACAATGGTAATAGATTATTGACTTATTTTCATTAATGATATATAGTTTTAAATATTTTTGATCCCACAAGACAAATGGTCTGGGTCCGCCCTTGGTTGGGAATGGTCTAAATACTGATGAATAATCATTTTTTTCCGTATCTTTAGTCACCTTTTAAACATACTTTTTATCTTTCTTTGTTATAAGTTTAACTTATAAGAGAATTCAAACATAATCTTGCTTATAAGTTTACTTACAAGTACACAAGGAAATTCTAAAATAAGAAAAAATAATTTGTAGAGATGAGTTTATCCAGGAACGTTACAAATGGGCAGGTTCTAATGTTCTATAGAACATTAAAAAAAAAAAAAAAAAACTGAATGAAATCACTTTTTGGAGGTTATCCCCGAATAGAACACATACATACAAAAATGAGTGCTTTCAATTAGCCAAAGCGGTTGCAGTTGGCAATATTCAGATTTCAGACCAAAAATCCTAATTGCATGAATCAATAATTTAAACCACGTTCTAGACATTTTAATTTTAATTATAGGAACTTGTATTTGTATCATAAAGAAGGGATTGTGAAATATGTCTATCTACTCGAGCAATCTAAAGCCCTGAGATGGTGGCTAGACTCGAGCACGAGTTATTACAATTTTGTTACGAATTGGAATATGCATCAGTGACTATATCTTCATATACAATAAGAAAAATCGTAAAATCTCTTCTTTCTTTTTTTTGTTCCCTCTTTACAAACTAGAATATAACAAATGTATACAATAATCTTTTTTCCCCTGAAGAACTAAAAAGAAGGCCTACAATTTCCCATATTATGATGAAGATTATACTTTCCTAGGCTTAGGAGTAATCTTGATGACAAGACCAGGAAAAACATCATCGGAATCATGAATATGTGGGTTCTGCTCGACTATGAAGGGATCGTCGCATTTGTCGCTGATACTGTGGAGAGTTTCACCTTCTCTTGCAACATAGATTTCCTCACAGGGGTAGTCTTTCAGCTGGTTATTTCTCACTAGAGAATTATTCATTATCAGTGATGATGATGAGCCCACCAATATGAGAAACAGTAAAATGATTGCGCAGGATGCATAACTTGGAAATGATGCTTTTAAGGATTTGGCTATGGTGAATAAAGCCATTGTATAGAGAAAGAGCCCGTGGGAGGCGGTTATGAGTTTTTCAAGGAGTATCTGATATATTCTTTGCC
Source organism: Fraxinus quadrangulata (assembly GCA_903798255.1). Lineage (NCBI taxonomy): Eukaryota > Viridiplantae > Streptophyta > Magnoliopsida > Lamiales > Oleaceae > Fraxinus > Fraxinus quadrangulata. The sequence continues at coordinate 169,497 of CAIGRB010135955.1, forward strand.
TCTGTTTGACGAATTTATAAAATATCTGCAAAGAGAAATAATAATCAATTTTATGTATTAAGTTTTTATCCAAATAGAGACAATGCTTCTGTTTGGTGGAATTAAAATCAGATTTTTAGTAAATTTTGATAAAAGTTGATGAAATGTGTGATTAAAAAATTGTGGAATTCATAAAATATATGATTAAAATTAATTATTGTCTTTGACTTCAATTAAATTTTAGATTTTAATCGGTTTCAAGGAGTTATATAAAATATGCAGGGGTGGGGTCTAATGGGTTAGGTGACTGGTGGCCGTGGATGTGGGTCGAAGACTTGTGACTTGTGACTAGGGAGGAAGTTGAGTCCAGGTTTTCAACGATATCATGGCGTGTAAATTTTGGTCTTGTATGGCGGATTCTTGAAACATTCAAGATCAAACTAAAATTAAGAATTTTTGCAATAAATTCTTATAAGTTTTTCTAAACTAATAATAGAGTTTTGACCCATTCTTTCCAAATTAAAAGGGGGGGGGGGGGGG
>CAIGRB010135957.1:13947-32255 GCA_903798255.1 Fraxinus quadrangulata
GCAGCATAATAATTCACCTACATGACCATTATGGAAACTGATGATTCCTTGTTTTATGATGTAAAAATAAAAATTAAAAAAAATTATATATATATATAACAAAATGATTTTCTTTTTATTTCAAAAATATAATTTAATTAAAATTAAAGTCTAACAATGACCCACCTGTTGATACACTAACATGTTGACCCAATAATTTTTTCAGGTCGACTACTGGGTTAGGTCTAATAACTATGGTACTAGAGCACTAATTTAGGAGGTCAAATTTGATATGTACAATTAAATGAATCATACAACATTGATTTAAATGAATATATTATTTAATATCATGCAGTTACTATCTAAATTGGTGTTTGACACTGGTGGAGTTAAACCGTACTCTTATATAATACTAATATAATCCCTGTGGTTTCCACTATCTACCATTTTTAGGCTTGGAAATTGTTTAGTTATGATCAAATTACCTTTCAAAGGCGCTTATTGATATTTAAGTCTGTAGAAATTCATGGTATAGATGAATCATTATCTCTTAATTAAGAAAACTCATATATGTTTGTTTTAGTCATTCCTTTTGAATTCAATCAATTGTAAGAAAGTCGTCATTCTGAATTAATAAGGATGTTGTAAGCAAAAACGGTTGCACACGAGTCATGTAACTTGTACAATCCCGTTTACAACTAATTCGTTTACAATCCATGACTTGTCAAGCATCATATCCATTTATTTTTAAAACTATTTTTGAAATCGATAGCCGAGATCTAGACAACACGTGCATTGTCAAACTATCAACAAAGATTGTACAACTAGTTTTATTCTGCACACATGCTTTAAACGAGTCTTCAAGACAATATTTGATGCTTATTGCTCCATTACCCTAAACTCAAAGCTTTATAATTAATTTCTATGAGCTTGTTTGAGCTTCATTTTTTGTTTAAAATGTATTTTGAAATAATATTTTGATGGAGAATGTGTAGTTAAAAATTAAGAAAAAAATTACGTTTGTACTAATATTATTTTATTGAAAAATATGTGGTCGAAAATAAGAGAGAAAAATGTGTGTTGAAAATAATGAAGATCAAACAAGTGCATAATATATACGATAGACATATTAAAAAAAACTAAAGAATATATGCATATGGTAAAGTTTTTCAATTTAAATCGAATATACTAAAAAACAAGATGAGGGTATAAATGCTTTTAGAACATCTTCCTTAACATGTACATCAATGATCAATGGACCCCAAGTGAATAGTTTCCCACGAAACAAAAACACAAAATAGTCAAAGGACGTACAAATATTTGGCCCATTCTCAAACCACGAAACGAATTGCGCCCACCGGAATTCTCCATCGCATCCTTTAAGCTACTGTATATCAGCTCTGGGCTACCCCATCGTCCTCCACCGTTGCCTCTCCAGAAAAAAGAACTGAACTTTCTTTCACTGGTAACTCAAAGAAAATGTCATCAGTTACATTCCTTTCAGTTCCAAGCACAACCAGAACTTTTCTTTACAAATCCAAATCCAATTCCACCATCACTTCACTCCCCAGAAATTCATTTTTCCTCTCTTTAAAACACCGTTCTTTCTCGTCAATCCAAGAAGCTATGCCCAAAAAGGCTGCTACTTGTGTTAATGGGGGGTCTTTATTTGCTGTTGCATGTTCAACTTCATCACCTTTTGTAGGTAAAGTTGGAATGCAAAGAAGAGAAGGAAATTATTCATTGCTTTCATTTGGTGTGGTGTCTGTGGACACCAAGAGTACTGTAACGGAAACGGAGGCAAGGCTGATGCTTCACAAGTTTTATCTGTGTAGAGCTAAAAATAGTGGTGGCAATTGGACGAGCTGGCTTACCCGCACACAGTCACACTAGCCGAGCTCGTGGCTCGTGGACCCTCGTGTCCGAGCTCGCCAAAAACGAGCAGCTCGACTAGCTGGCTCGTCTTTTATTTTTTACTTTAAACCTAAAAATATTTATATTTTTTTTTGTGCTTCCAATCCATAAAGTCGATTTTAGTGAATATATGTCCACCCCTTTGACCCTCTCTATCAGGTTTGAATAAGTAGCAATGCAAATAATACGCTACATCATTTTCTATATTGTACTCCAACCAATGAAATTCAAAGAACCACTCTTTCCGAAAACACTTATTATCATTCCATATCCGTCTTCTTGGAAAGTCATGTCTATATGGTTGACAATGACTTTTCTCTAAGTATGACATCCTAACATCATATCTGATATAAGGATCGTATAATTCGATTGGGGGGCGTTTCCCTGGATCAGATACAAGATCATCCACATTGAATTGAGGTCGGGACTTCTTTGTGTAATTTAATAACTCTACTGCTCTACTAGAATCAGTGACATGACTAGATGCACAACTAGAGAATAAGAACTAGGTATGGACTTTCGTTTTGGATGAAAAAAATTGCTCCATAATCTGCAAAATGCCCCAATTTATTTTTCAATTACAATTGATTAAAAAACAATGTACACATGGTTTAATTGAGCCCAATATTTTCTCCATTAATTTTTTTCACTTATCCTTAACTTCCTAAAAATCTAAATTCTCAAATCACAATTCACAAATCAAAATTGTAACTCATAAGTCATAACTCATAGTATCAGACAATAATACAACATAAATTTTTATTTTTCATAATTCATAAATCACAAATTCACAAAAACTAAAAAAAAAAAAAAAAAAAAAAAAAAAATAGAGAGTGAAAATTGAAACCCAACAGAANTATCAGACAATAATACAACATAAATTTTTATTTTTCATAATTCATAAATCACAAATTCACAAAAACTAAAAAAAAAAAAAAAAAGGAAAAACAGAGAGTGAAACTTGAAAGTTGAAACCGAACGGAAACGGTTCATTCACTACCAACAATTATGCAAGTCTCTATCACTTAGTTTCTTAGAATTAATGGTATATTAAGATGTCTAATGTCAAATAAATAAATTAATTGACTGGTATGTATTAAATTTCATATCAATTTGATGATGCTAACAACAACTTTAGAATTTCTTTTAGTTTTCTATATATAGTTTGCAGGCTTTCAATTTTCTCTATTCATCTCAAGATTAGCTTATAAACTGTTCTTGAAATGGGTTCTGGAGGTTTTAGAATATGGATTTTGATATCCATTGTAGTATCAATAATTATGAAATCCCAAAATTTAGTTATGGGCGACAAAACTAAAGGGCAAAGGCCAAAGGCGCTCACTGTTCACCACAGTCTTTCGATCTCGTCGATCGGCAACGTCACAGATAGCAGGTTCGCACTCCGTAGCATTCACTTTTCTGGTCGTCTCCCTCCCCTGCCGGTTTTCAATTTTGGAATTGGATTAGGTTTTGTGGCTAATGAACCCATATATCCATTCATTCGGTGGACCAATAACCATGGATTGAGCCCATTCATTGGGCCTTATTTTTTTTTAAAAAAAGGCTCAAAACAATAAGAAAGGAATTTTTTTTTTTAGGCCCAATGGCCACCCATTCTTGGCAGGCGCAGCGGGCGTCTTCTTCATTTCTTTCTGGCGGTTAGCAAACGGCAACCTAAAGCTCCCGGCGGATCCAGCACAGGCGGCTGCGGGGAGGGGGGCCAAGTGCTGGGTCCGCCCGTGACATTAAGCACTTCAGTCCATACTGGGGGAGATTCTTCACCGAGCGATGACGAAGGTATTGATTCGAAGACAAATCTTCTTTGACCCTGAGAATATGACGTAGACACGAAAGCCTTAAGAGTTTCTCATACATAAAGACCACCGATAGGTAGCTCATGGATGAGCAAGCAAAGGGGATTCGCACACAATTGCTTGCTCTCTTGGGCTTCAAATTAATCAACTAGACACTTTAGGGGTGTTTAGTGAGGTGTTTAGTCTTTTATCATTTTCTTTTTTAATTTAAGCCGCTCTTCGTGGCACATTTTATTAATAGCCAAAATAAATAAAGTACAATTAAGAGGGGGTTACCTTAACTAATGAAGAATAAGGAGCAAATTTTAGTCCAAAGGTAGGGATCACACTTGAAAATAAAAAGAAGATACTATACTTCCTAAGGTGCGGTCTATCCTAAGCGTAAAATCTCTGTGATGATTCAGTGTTGCTTTCATATTCACCGCTGACGATAAATGTGTGAATTTATGGCTATATCTCAAATTTGGAAATCCATTACATCACCATTAATGTAGGCAAAGGCATCTTTGGCATACTCACTTATCTTTAGGTAGAATGGTTCAGCTTCAAGCCTATACTCGTGACTCACACTTTTTTCTCGATCTACATGCCCAATATACTCTATTTTCTTGGCAGATCTTGTGAAGATTTCTTGGGCTGCTGGAGGCAGGAGCAATATACAACAAACCATATAATTTTTATACAAACCAAGAGTCATAAAATTATAAGACAAAGAAATCAGCAGCTGGGGAAAGAGCTGGACAAAAGTATATAATTAACTACCTTATTCCTAGAACTGTACACCATAATATACTTAAAATACATATAAACACAAGTATATGTTGTGACCCTAAGAGTTTTAGGGTAAATCTACTACATATTATGATGTGCAAGTCATCTACTTCGCATGGAATTTCACCGATATATGGATGAAAGTATAGCTCAAGTGGAAGAATGATCTACAATATTTCTCATGATCTGTACTTGGGCTTGGAGACATTTTATGTAGTGAGCAGTTTCATTCAGCAATCTGCAAAATTTCATTTCTTTACCGCCTGGCAAAAGCTTCCGAAGATCACATACCTGCTCAAAACCTAGCTCTTCTGTAGGGTTTCCTCTTGCAACTTTTCTCGTTAAGGAATGGGTTCGGCTTCGTTTCATCAAATCACGGTGAAATGTACGGTTCCGAATCTTCCAAAGAGTCGCCTGACTCCAAGATCTCCTCAGTCTGACCGCGGAAGCCATCGATGCATAGGATGCAACCCTGATCAAATGATATCTCCTGTAAGTCTCTCTGATAGATGGTGAAGCAGGTCTATTCTTGTTCAGTTTGTTCAGGGCTTTAAGGAACCTATATGTAAACCTAGATTTGACTGAACTGAGGTTCGAAGGGAGTCGCTGATGAGTAGTCATGGAGTGTAATGAGCGGAGAAGATTGAGAATCGAAGAATTTTTTTAGGGTTTCTTCGTGTTGGGTGTATTCTTTTATTTCTAAAAGCTAAGAAAAAGCTTCTTATACAATGAATCGAGAAAGCAACTACTCCTCCTCCAACCCTTAGAGATGAAGATTTTCTTTCGAGTAAAGGGACCTCTTTGCTCAAATTAACAAAACTTCAGTGAAGACTTCTCGACACAATTAGGTGTTTGGTAGCGATTAAAATTAAATTTTTAATAGATTGTGATAGAAATTTTTGAAATGTGCGGTTGAAAAGTTGTGAGACCCATGAAAAATGTGGTTAATATTGATTGTTTGACTTTGATTTAAATTAAAATCTGATTTTAATTCGAAACAAATGGGACTGTACATACATAAAACAAACATGCATGTGCGTTTGTATATGAGACAGATAAAGAGAATAGTGCGAGGAATTATCAAGAATGAACGTGTGAAGAAAATGTGTGAAGATGACTTATAAATCAATCTTTTTTGGATGAATTTTATATGATATAACGAATAATTATGTGTTTTCTCTTTCGTTTTCGAGGAGAAAAAATTGTTTTGTAGGGCATAGGGCAGGATAAGAGCCAACCGCAATATGATCGCACATGGTTGCAGATACCCACTTGAGTGGTGGACCATTTTCAATTAACGTGGGTCCATTACTGATACATTATAATATATTTTCAAATAATACGATGTCCTTGATTGATAGAAATTCAAATTCAAAATTTAATTTAAGTTAAAGTTAAAAAAATTAATTTTAACCGCATATTTTATAGAATTCATAATATCTTAATCTACCATCTTTTATCAAAATCTATTAAAAATCTAATTGTAAAACATACCAAACAAGGGCTATATATAGAACTAAACAAAGTGACAAGCATGTAAGCTGCCACCGAATTCATGATGGGGCGTCTATGGTGAAAATTTTGGCACTTATATTTATAAGAATTAAACTTCTTTTTGACACTCTTGCTGACCTATATTCACGAGGAAGTGAGGTCCATGTGGGACCTACATGAATAAAAAAAAAAGCTAAAAAAAAAAAATCCTCCCCTCTATTGTGAGTATGGTAGGAGGTAGTAGAATTGTATTTATAAACCTAAATCACTATTTCTAAAATTTTCAGCAAATGCTTTATTTTTAAAGAACATTTTAATAATAATGGAGAGTATCTTTAAATTTAAAGAGCAACAAACTCTTTATGTTTACTTTTTATTTTTAATTTTTTCAGCATTTATTTATTGTTTTCCCTCATTTTCTAATATATATTTTTTATTTATTTATTTAGGTGTAATTGGCTAAAATGTTATATATTTTTTAATTAACGAAGTTTGAAACTTGCAATGTTATTAAGCCCATGTTTGATCATCATTATTTCTCATTAAATTATAATTCATTTTTGTCTCTCTTCTTATCAATCGTACATTCTCCAATAAAATATTATTATGCATAAATTCAAAAAATTGCATTTTTTTTCAATCACATATTCTCCAAAAAATTACTATTCATCTCATTATAATTTGAAATAATGAGGACCAAACGGGTGCAAATTCAATCTTGATAAAATAAGAACAAAGAGTGTGTTTGACTTTTCAAATGTAGACAAACTCACTCTATTTTAAAAAAATAAAAATAAAAATATTTTTGAAACGTAATTTCAAGGATTAACTATGTAAATAAAGAGTATTTCACTCTTAAAGAAGTCTCTTGAAAATAGTCTCAAGGGTAGATAGGGACCTATAAACTCCTTATGAGAAGAAACAAATTAAGGATCACATCAATAAACGAGCCAGGAAGTAAAGTCAAATCACTATTTAAGTGAAGATAGGGACCTAAAAGCTACTAATGAAAAGAAATAGATTAGGGGTCGACAGAGTTTATCCTTCTTGTAGAAGAGTTTTTTGATAAAGTTATTTTATGTAACTTCTTCTAAAAACATTTTTAACTAAAAAAAGCGCTTTCAAAAAATCATCAAAACATGTTTAAAGTTATTTTTTTTCAGTCAAATGAGCCTTAAATAGGTTAAATTACTATTCAAAGGTGGGGGTGGTAGCATGAAATAATCCTTTCAGCTACTACTTATTTTGTTAATTTTATGATGTGCAAGCTAGAAATTTCTAATTATTCTTTATTTGTGGATTGAATTATAAGTTTGTTAAAATATCCCAATTTAGGGTTTCGTTCTGGAGCATTTCATGAGGATGACATGTTTTCTGTTAGGGTTAATTGGAATTGAACAAACAATTTCTTGACATTTATCCCAATATTTATTAAGATTTCGCATATTAGCCAAGAGAGTATCGGTATATTTACTTGGTATGTTCATGTGATTATTTTTAGTAAATCCACCAAGAAGGTAGATTTATTTATTAATAATTAATATATTCTGAAAAAAATATTTTAAACTGTTCCCCAAATTTCCAGAATGAATCTCTTGTGTAACTACAATACATATCAAACCATCATCAATCAACACATCATTTCATTCGAATAACTAATTGAAATCAATCTATGATTGATTCTGAACGAATAATAAAGATTGATTTGATTTTTTGAGTGGTGCTAGAGAAAGAGATACCAATTCTTGAAACTTTGATCTCGATTATGAAAATAACAATTCTTAGCCAATCAAGATAATGAGAAGAGATTATTTAGCACATTCGTTGATTCAAATATAAATATCGAGATTGAAACAAAGAATTGGAAAACTCCAAATTTATATAATTTTGTTCAATGAGCAATCAAAAAACTAATAATAAAAAAATTCAACATAGCTAGCTAGCTATCTATCTAGGGATTTAAAATAAGAAATATAAAACTTGAAGCAATGAAAATAGAATCATAAATGCAAATAGAAACGCACGCTTGGATGGAACCATTCTTTAAGAGAGAGCATTTCAATATCCGAAAAATGAACATGGTAGGCCCATTGCCTATTGGTTGACATGCATTATTGCTTTAGAATTAAGACTCCTTAACTAATCTCACAATTAGCCTTAAGTTTAGATAAGTACGCCTATGTCTTTTATTAGGAACCACAAACATTGGCTTGTCACCACTCAGCAATAATAAGTGTACGTAATCTTTGTTAGAATAATTTAATAATGTGAGCTTCCATTTTATTGTGAATTTTACGAGTTAAATGTATGGTTTGCAATGATACTGTGATTAGACTCAATATGTTAAGTGATCATTAGGGTCGTTATATACTTTACGGATTATAATGCATGGCTGTGCTAGAGCGAATTAAACTCCACGTTGATTGTTTAATGATTTATCTTAATCCGTTACGGATTAATAATTTCTATTCGTGAACTCTAAGGTCTTTGGTATGCCAAACGAGTGAGATCTAATTATTTGTCAAATAACGAGATAGATTTAAAATAGAAAGTAAGTTATTTGGGTTCAGAATCTACTGCTTGATTCAAATGATAAAAGAGTCTACTTAGGTATTTTCTTCTAATCATTTTAAATAGGAGTTCTGTATTTGGCTATGGTCGAATTACTACTGCAATTTGATCGTAAAGAAACTGCTGAAGAAAATGTTAACTTAAGTGAGAAAATAATTACAGGGGTAAAACGACTAATTTAACGCATCACTAATTATTTGAGGACCAGTGAGGGTGATGAATTAAGATGGCAAGGCAAGATGATTTAATGGCAGGAAAGTGAAAGAAGAGTTTTTGTAAGTTTGCATATTTTAATATGTCAATTTTGGGCTTTTAATGGAATAAGTCCAACCTAAAAATTGATTGAACAGATCAAATTGAATAATTTGTATTCAATTATTATTGCTTGAATTCTTTAGTAGTTTTCAAAAAGTTCAAGGACTTAAATTATATATATAATTGAAGTCTAAGAATTACACATATACATGATCAAAGTTTGACCGAAGTCAATTGGATGACTAGATGATCAAACCTGAATTTTTATTAAGCTCATATTTGATAGAGATTTTTTGAAAATGAATTTTGTGAAAAGCGCTTTATTTATTTATTTGTTATTATTATTTTTAGAATGAGAGATTAAAAAGTAGGAAAAAAGTTATGAAAAACTTTACGTGCAAAATTATTTTATTAGGAAAATTTGTGATTGAAAATGAGCTCGAAAAAGGTAGGGATTGTTCTCTTTGTGTTTCAGTTTTGTGTTTTGAATTTTGAATTCATTTTAAATTTTGTGTTTTGAGTGTTTATTTTGAGATTATTGAAAATATATTCTTTTTGACATGTTAAAAAATTGTTTTGAACACACTCAAAACGCGTTTTGAAAATTTTGGTTTGATTATAACTGAAAATACTCAAAACGAAAAAATTTGTCATTTTGAATTTTCTTTGTAAATTTTTAACTTGTTTTCAAAAACGCGTTAACGCGTCTTCACTGTTTTAAAAAATCGAAAATAGAATACGACTTGAAAATAGTAAAGAGAACATGTTTGTAAGTTTTAAAAAACCAGGGCCAATAAGGAGCGAGTAAATGAAAGTCCAAATTCGAATTTTACCACATATGGTAAATTTGACAATATTCTTGGAAGAGTTCTAGCTTAATTAGAATTTAAATTTCAAATTCCAAACGTACTACTACAATGACGAATACCTCAAGGAGGAAAAGGAAAAAAAAAAAAAAAAAGGTAACCTCTTGAAGTCTATTTAAAGACTTGAAGGTGGAGGTGGGTAATTTTTTTAGTTTTCTTTTTTCCAAAGTCGGATAAAATCGTTTGATTCTGTTCCGATTCCTTTATTAAATGGATCGATTTTGAGATCATGCCTTTAGAATCGATCAATTCTTGTCCGATCCTTGGTATTGCCTAATGAACCAATAATGAATTCGTTTCTTCTTAATTTATCTTTTTGTTGGTATATTACACAAGTATGCACAAGATATTTGAACACTAGATCCTAAAATTATTTCATGTCAAATTTTCATTTTTCATATACTTCTTCTTTCTTTTACAGTATAATTTAATGAATAATCAACATTTAAATTTAAATAATTTTATGAATAATTTACAAAAATTCAAAAACTTAATATAATTTTAGTTCTAACTTTTATAAAAAAAAACTCAAATTTCTCGTTGTTTCAAAATGATCGATCATCATACTCAAGATCTTCTCCTTGAAGACTATTGAAAATAATCTGATTATAAATACAACATGCATTTTTTATTATATATTGTTGTATGAATTTTCTTAATAATTAATTTTTTATCTAGATTTTACAGTTAATATTGTGTTTAATATTTTATCATTTTTATGCCCTTATTAATTGATCTTGAGTTTTGGAGTGTATTTTTATTTGTTGTCTTATTTAGTCCATATTTGTCTCCCTTTAAAATAACTTTTTTTAAAAAATTTGCATACTCATTTTTAACTACGTATTTGCTCAATAAAATATTTTATACGTAAATTAAAAATATTTGTCTACCTTTTAATCACATTCTCCAAAAAATAATTCATCAAAACTCCATTTTTTTCAAAATGGTTGCCATTAAATAGGGACTTAATTAATTTATATATTATTCAATTAAAAGAATGATAAGTGATGTTTACTCCATTTTATCTATTTTTAACCTGACAAGTAATTTAATACTTAATTTTTATAAAAAAAATAATAATATAAAGAATAGGACCAGAATAGGTTCGGTTCTATAGTTAAATATGGAACAAATGGTTCAATTTCTAAGATTTCCATTGGTGCTTGATTCGGTTTGGTTCTTTTTGAAATCGAACCGAACCGAACTAAATTGAAACGAACCACACACATTCATACTTGGAGGCTAGAAATCTTCACAAGAATATTTTTTGATCTCTAGAAACTAACAATTCTTATGATTTTGAAGTATGTTCTTCTTTTAGATTTTTTTGGTGAGATCTTGGAGACAACCCATGATCAATTGTAATATGGAAATGAAGAATACTGAAAAATGATTAAGAGTTGGAGGCAATTCAAGATGATCAAGTAAATCAAGAAAATCGAGATTGTAATTCTCGAGTGAATTGTTGCCTATAACTGTGGCAAAATGAAAAGAGAAAAAAGTTACAAACCAACTTATGATCTAACTAATTTTAAAAAAAAAAATCAAACTGATGACATTTTTTCCTCTACTTCATCGGCTCCATTGTTAGCGGAAATCACAATTGAGTGAATTTTTAAGCGCAAAACAATTAACTAAGAAAAATAAAATTATGTTATATTATGTATGCTAAATGCACAAGGTTGACATATATTAAACAAACAAATGCATAACATTAAAGATAAATTAATATTAGATCCCACATCGAATAAAGATATAAACATAAACCAATTTATAAGGGTTTGGGCTACTCCTCTTAACGAGGTTGACATTTTAAGATGGAACCCCAATTTTTAACATAGTATCAGAGCCAATTAAACTCTAACGAGCAATTCGATCATGTTAAGACCTTAAAAGTGAACATACGAATTTCAAGATTGGTCTGCTCAAACGAACCACTATCTTGTGGGGACATGTTAAGGGATATAATCTCATATCGAATAAAGATGTAAACATAAATTAATTTATAAGAGTTTGAATTACTCCTCTTAATAAGATTGACATTTTAAGATGGAACCTCAAATATTTAACATGGTATCAGAGCCCATTAAGCTTTAAGGAGTAATTCGATTCGATTAAGACTCCAGCATACAGATTTCAATATTGGTCTACNTGACATTTTAAGATGGAACCTCAAATATTTATTATGGTATCAGAGCCCATTAAGCTTTAAGGAGTAATTCGATTCGATTAAGACTCCAGCATACAGATTTCAATATTGGTCTACTCAAACGAGCGACCATCTTGCGGGAGTATGTTAATGGATAGAATCACACATCGAATAAAGATATAAACATAAATCAATTTATAAGAGTTTGTGATACTCTTCTTAACAACGTTGACATTTTAAGATGGAACCCCAAATTTTAACAAAAATATCAAGGAGAGCGTTCCTCCTACTATTATTTTTGTTAAATAGATTTGATAAAAAAATTCAACTAATAATTTAAGTTAATCCATCTGTTTAGATGATTTAAAAGTGACATATTATGTATTTTTTTAAAAAAAATTAAAAAATCTCACACTATTTTTTTTGTATTCTTTTTTATAGATATGGATAAAATGGACGTTTTCATCTATTATAGAGACAAATAAAAATAAGATAACAAATATAAAAGTGAGAAAATAATTGAAATTGTTGTCTCGATAGAATGCACATATGTTAAAACGTAAATGTCATTTTTTGTTAAAAATTGATATTAATTATGTTACTCTTTTCTTTTCTTTTTTTTTAAAGAAATTGATGATCCATTTGACATAACTTTGCTTTTACTTTTACTTTTTGTAAAATGATTTTTGGAGAAAGTTACTTTAATTTTTATTTAAAAACTAATTTTTAAAAAAAACTTCCTATTCCGAAAGGTCTTTTAGAGAAAATCATATCAAACCAACTTACTTTAAAAACTCTTTTAACTACATAAACATTTTTCTAAAATTAGCCAAACGATTCAAAAGTAATTTTTGGACCAAAAACTGCCTTTAGTTTTTTAAAAGTCATACCAAACGGATCTTTATTTTGACACTGTTAAAAAGAGATTAAGTTGTCATTGATATGCAATTACATCAATATTCTTATGTTTAAATATAAGCTAAGGCATATTAATGCTAAAAAGTATTATGTCGCTTTAAACCTATATTCATGTGGTATGATTAACTACCAATCATATAAAAAGATAAAAGAAAGACTAAGTAAATAAAAAGGGATAGAAATTCAAAATATTGACAAAATATTCAAAAAAAAAAAAGTTAAAAAATCAATTTGTAGACTTTTTTGGGTTTTCAGGATTTTGGGCGTAATCTAATATTTTATTTTTTATGGGTAGTGAACCTAATTTTTTCAACATCGTATACCAATGTTCAATGGGCTCGATCCATGCGTGCTTAAGCCTCAACAGTGTTGATGCACCCATTTGATAATTAAAAGATATGATGTAGAACTATTTGGTACATTCATACCAAAGATTTGCTAACGCATCATTCAGAAGACGACTCTGATTCGGACCTAGATCAAAATATTAGAGAGGCTAAACATTTGACAAAAAAAACTCAATTTACGGTTTTTTTCTTTTGTAGAACTATCGATATTATGCAATTCTAGACAGATAAAGGAGCATAAATCCCGTTTCTTGTTGTGAAGGCGATTCAACGGAGTAAAAGACTCAACATCGGCAGCTGAAACATAAAACTGAAAAACCTACAAGAAAATATGGGAAAATTGGGGATCGGTTTTGTTGGCTGGAGGAAGAAAGATGCAGGATACAAATTTGGGCTAAGGAAGTGGGCCATGTGTTTTTATTTGGGGTGGGTTAACTAATAAAAAAGTATTGGGCTGCCCTCACTGGGCTGGATTTAGGGCGCGCAACCTATTCAAGAATCCTTCAAGGCTTTTAGTATATTTTTCGAGATTAATGTAAACATTAAAAAAAAAAAAAAAAAAAAAAAAAAAAGATACGCGTGCCTCATTAAAACAATTACTTGTCTAATGCTACACATTCGACTGATGGATGAGATAAATGTCTATCTCGTATTTTATATTGTCATTCTTGAACGATGTGAACAAACTTGAAGTTTTAATTGTATGCTATTAGGTTGACTTTAATGGGCTCAAGATCGAGCTATCTTAATAAAGTTGTTTGTTTCAATTATGATTCTATTAATAATGTCATAATAAATCAATTTAACTTTAAATTCCTCGTATCGATTGGGATCAACAACCAAATGAGTATGTTTGCAAACCACTAATCTCCACTTACAGCGTTGCATTTGAGTGATTGATTACAAACAAACAAAACTAACATAATTAGAAGCAACTACACCAGATTTGCTAATAATGAGGTCGAAATTCATGATAGCAAAAAAACAAAATAATATTCTGGATGTTTGTTTGATTGAGAGTGGATCTTGCCTAAGTTAAATTTGATTGATTATGGTACTTATTATTGTCAGGTCTTGCAAACTTGCTACTTATTAAGTCGGATCATTATATCTCAATGAATAAATTGTAAAAAATTATAAAATGACAAATTTAATTCCTAAGTTGGCCACCTACGGTTTTGGTTCGAGGACCAAGAACCGTTAGGAACTCGATCGATTTTTTTATTCCGATTCCTAATTTCTTTAAAAACAAACTGGAACCTGTGATTCCTATTTGGCACGGATGAAAATGTCCCATCTCTGTTGATGCAATATAGAAAGAAAACAAAATTACATTAAGAAGTGGGACCAATGTCGAAGAAAGTAATTTTTTGAAATGTTCGTTTTTGAAGAATTTTCAATCCATTTTGAGTGAAAATGGCCCAATAAGAAAAACTTAGAGCTTTGCTATGACGTCTAACCTTTTCAGTCAAATTCCATCGTTTAGGTCTTCGAAAATACATTTTTCTATTTTCTGGATAGTTTTATTTTATGTAATAAATTCATAATTTAATTCTCTTTTTTTGGATTGATTCTGAATATTAAAGATTTTAATTTTCATCCTTATCTTTAATTTTTGTCATTACATAAAACTCAGTTGTTATCCAAATTTTATTTATTAATTTAACTATAATTTGTAAAACAGTATCAACGTCGCACATGTGACATGTCAGAGGGTCGGATGAGGTAAAGCGAAACATCTGAAAGCTCCTCGCCAAGGTGTTTTTCACTTTCTCTTTCCAGTAAGGCAGTCTTTGAAACCTCTCCTTTCCACTCAAATATTTTAGAAAGTTATCCGATTTCCCCAACATGTAAAGATAAATAGAAGGAATCTTCTTCTTCTTCTGGTTGGGAAAAAAAAAAAGAAAAACCGTGTCGATTCAAGGAATTTTATTCGCTGTTAGATTATGTTTTTCTTTTACTTTCAGGGCCAAACTTTTACATGAAAAGTTTCCAATATTCAAGTTAGCATGTTTTTTCTTGGGAATTTTTTTAAGAAAAGAAGGCCAAAACTCACTGAACATATGGACCAGGTCTATAGTAGAAATTAAGGGGAAACCTAAAGTTAACTTCACAATGTTTGGGAAATTGTGGTTCTATATCAACATCAAGAAAATCAATTATACAAACTCTCAGCTGATAACTTCAAATTTTTACTAATCCCCTGTTGGCTTCAATTTTTCAAAACTTATTTCGAATCAAATTTATTTTAATCAAAATTTCTATGGGATTCATAATATATATCAACTTTTTAACTTAACATTTCATCAAATTTTATCAAAATTTACTAGAAATTTAATTTTTATCTAACCAAACATAGGTTAAATGTGCACAAACGTGTAGATGTCAGATGGTGAGTAACTCGAGCAGAGTGGAATCACTTAAAAATCAAATGAAGGAAAATTAACACACGCACAAGAAGACTTACAATGCAAATCAAACCATAAATAGAATAGGTCTGTTCTCACTTACAAATAATGGTTTGTGTTAAATGTACAAAATAATTTACATAATGATTTAGATAATTATGATTTGGAAAGATATGATTTGATTAAAATTTCTTCAATCGAATAAAACAGTAAAATTCTTTACTATTTTTCTGACACCTTTTATATATATATATATATGTGTGTGTGTGTGTGTGTGTGTGTAAATTGCTATATAATTTCAATATGTACAAGTAGTATTATTTTACAAATAAACATCAGTTAAGCTATTCGTACAATCTTTGTTGACAATTGACAAACAATGTTGTCAACTTTGGTGTTGTCAAAATTCTGAACTATTAATTTAAAAGATAATTTTTAACCATTTTTAAAATGGATGAACGTGATCCTATCAAGTGTCCACTTGTCCATAAATAAAGAGAATCTTGAAAATATTACCAGAGCCAAAAGCAGATTTCCTGGGGGCTGTGCTTTCCCAGTCTCTTTCTTTAGCAAATTCATCCATTTTCGTCTCGAGAAGATCAAGGCTTACACTCTCCTTCTTTTATGCCCCCTCCCTGATTTTCTCCTTTCTACTTCCTCACGAAGAAGCCTCCTCTTAAACGATAATCAGAAAACACAAGAATTCGGTAGAAAATAGAGAAGCTGAGGAGGCCTGAAAATGAAGGGGAAATACTTTCCTTATATGCAGTAATGCACCAAAGATTATTCATTCAACTCACCATACTATGCATCTTCAAGCACTCAAATCACCACGACACGTCAAGTGCTGGGTGGCCTACAATCTATTTTTTGGCAACGGCGATAGGGACATGTGTCAGTAGAGATCGTGTACAGTGGGGTCCGCATGTTCCACTCCTGTTTCATTAATGCATGTTTGGGTGTTTAAATCGCTTAAATTAAGCAACGCGTGAATGCACAGTGAGCGACTCGCTGGACACAAGACTTGGTTTTATGATCCCGGTGGGCGGCTAGTGCGTAGAAGTAGCATCTTTCTTCCCATTTTGACAGGTAAGACAGAATTGTAGTCACATGAAGATATACTAAAATTCAAACTGTTTTGAGGTGTATGAATCCAAGTTTCTAATAAATAGTTAGCGCTTATATAACGTGAATTAAAATTAGATTTTTTACGGAATTTAATAGTTTGAAATTGGGTGATTGTATTATAAATATTTAATCATATAGAGAATTCAATAAATTTTCTTGAGACACTCTCAAAAATACATTTCGTCATTTTCTAATTTGCCCTCGACTTGAAAGAATGAATAGGATAAACGTCGATATGGGCAGGGGCGGAGGGAGGGAGGGGGTACAGTGACAGTCCCACTTCGTAAGCATTATATTCATATAACGATTCGAAGTACAGACTGAAGTAAATTTTTTAACAAGAACATATTTAAGAAAAAAACATAAAGGATAGCAAGAAATTGTTGAAATATAAATTATCCATTGGCCAAAAGAGACTCAGTCCGGCAATCAATAAAGGTCATAAAATCCCATGCAGCTTTATTGTAGATAATATTACTGTACTATAGCTAACACGGCCTAGACTTTCCATATATAGCAGGACATCAACGTTAAGAAATAGCTGGACTTTAGCCAGAGCATAGGGACCAGAACTATTCAATCTTCGGCGCCATTAGTGTTGGCATTTTTGTACTCATTTGAAGATCCATCAACTGGGTACTTGAGTGCATTAAGTTGGAGTTTACGAAGGGCAGCTTGACCAAGATCAACGCCGCACATGTCAGAGAGTCTGATGAGGTAAAGCAAAACATCTGAAAGCTCCTCTCCAAGGTGTTGTTTTTCTTCCTCTTTCCAGTCAGGCAGTCCCTTTGGAACCTCACCTTTCCACTGAAATATTTCAGAAAGTTCTCCAATTTCCCCAACCTGTAAAGATAAATAGGAAAGATTCTGATTATATTCTTTTTCTGGTTGGAAAAGAAAAGCAAAAACAAAAGGCAAACGGTGTTAATTCAATGGATTTTTAACTGAAATATATACACACTGTTGATCATGCTTTTTGACTTTCTGGGCCAAGCTTTTACATGGGAAGTTTCCAATTTAACATGTTTTTCTTGGGTTTTCTCAAGAAAGAAGAAACTCTAAAAAGAAAAGAAGGCCATTACTCACTGAGCCTATGGGACAGGTTCCATGGTAGAAAATAAGGGTGGAAAGATACAAGTAATTTTACCAGCGCCAGTAGCAGATTTCTGGGGCTGTGAAACTTTTCCCAGTCTCTTTCCTTGGAAAAGTCATCCATTTTCTTCTTGAGAAGATCAAGGGTCACGCTGACACTCTCTTCTTCTTTTATGCCTCCTCCCATCTCCCTTAAAATAAGGATCACAAAAACACAGGGAAATGTAAATGGTATTACACCTTTAGAATTGAGTGCTGCAGATGGAGCAGGTTAGTCTGGTATTTAAAGAATTGAGCGCTGAAGGGGCATGGATACGAAGCGGTCTGGGATGGCCCACTGGAGAGGGCTACCGTCTATTATTCAGCAAATATATGTTGACACGTGTCTCTAGAGAGAGATTGTTCCTCGATTTTGGAAGTCTTTGTGCCCAGTGGGGTCCACATGTTCCACTCCTGTTTCATAAATGCGTGTTTGGGTGAATGTGAAATGTGCGTGCACAGGGAGACTAAGCAGCTGGAGACATAACCGACCCGTGTATCACTCGTGACATTTAGATAATTTTAATTTTAATTTAATTTAATATATTTATCATTTTAATTTT
>CAIGRB010135957.1:32419-50887 GCA_903798255.1 Fraxinus quadrangulata
CCCCTCAGCAATGGGCGGAAGTAAATCGCGGGATATGCCTCAACTGGATCTCAGGTTCCCCTCACAAACTGTACACTTCTGCGCACAAGGGATCCTCCTCCATAATGATTGCTTCATACCAAATAAATCTGGCCGCAGGTTCCCACTAGGATTCGAACCCCCACCCTGCCGCTGGAAGCAAGTTATATGCTGATTGTTCCACCAGTTGAACTATGCCCCGGGGGGCTATCATTTTAATTTTTATTCTAAAAGTAGATGACTAATCAACTAATATCACGTCGTCATCGATGATAGGTAATCACTGCTTATGAATAACAATACTTCTTATGGGTGCCAATTACATCCACTAGATAGTTGGGCAGTAAAACAAGTAGCCAACATAATAAAGAACCTTTTCATTTTTGTATTTCTCGAAACTTCTAATTTTCAACAGGTACAAATGGTAGCTTGTTGGAAAATAAGTAACGCTAGACAGGAAAATCTTACTTTTTTTTTTCAATAAACTCGAACCAAGAAATTTACTAAATAATTTTATTCACGTTATAACAATCACAACCACACAATTTTTGTGCGGAATTACCTCGCAGCATGATCAAAATTTTGAATTCTCTATTTGAACAACAACTTGAGTCTATATTCACTTTTCCGACCAGGCACAGAACTAGCCATGGACTATGATGTGCTATATAACCTCGCAAGAAAAGAAAAAAATGAAGCGCATTTGGGCCAAGAAAAAAAAGGCCCAACCCAATTTCTGCAAGCCCAGTAAGGATTCTGAATCCAATGTAATGACCTAATCCCTAACAGCAAAACCCAAAGATTACTCATAAGGTGAAAATAATTATTAAACCACTCTCATACCAATGGTTGGAAAATCAAGTAAAACTAGATAGTGGTTATAAATGAGAGCGAAAATGAGAGAAGTTAATAGATTTGTATATTTTATTAAGAATCAAGGTCCCGTATTTAGGAGGTTCGAAATGAGAGTTACAATTGGATTAAAATAAACTCTTCTAGAACAAATAAAACTTATGTATCACAATAATAATCAATAACTATCTCATTATTTTATAACAATAATCCTGTGACGATTATTTGCTCAATGACTATCTTATTGAAATATTATTTGGCAAAAATCTGATGAGACAAAAATACAAATAAATGAAAAAAAGAGTAAAAATAATTTATAGCAATAAAATGTTGACTAGTTAAAACCTAGGGATGACAAAATTGATCGTGGCTCGGTGGGGCAGAGCTGAGGCTCCGATAGAGCCCCATTTTGGGGCGTCGGCTTGAGGCGGTCTGGCCCATGAACCTATAAAAAAAAACTTGCCTGTCACTTTTTTTTTAAATTTTTTTTTTAATATTTTCTTTTAATTTTAGCTGTAATTTTTTTATATGTTAATATTTAGTTATTATTTATAATACGTATAAATTGTACAAATTTTAAATTCTTTTTAAAAAATTTTGATTGTTTCGAATAAAAAAAAAAATGAGCCGACTCGGGCTATGGCCCGAGCCAAAAGCTCGGGTCGAGCCTAAATATTTTGGCCGAGTAAAACTAGGACAAAAAAAAAAAAAACTCGAAATATTTTTACTCGAGTCGAGCCCGAGCAAAAAGTTTCGGCTCGTCGCTCGACTCGACTCGGCTCGGCTCAACTCAACTCGTTGACACCCCTATAAAAATTTGACAAGAAAATGTAGTGGAATAAAATTTGATCGAAGGAGAAAAAAAAAAGTATAGTTACTTCCTTGATTTCAATTCTTGTAGCAAACGGTTAATGTCTTGTATATCAATGTCTTCAATATTGATATCTCGTACATCATTGTTTTCAAATAACGCTATTTTCATATGAAATATTTATCAACCTTTAATGATTGTAGTAACATAATTCGAAAAATAATTCTTGTTGATATCTTCTAAAGTCTTATAGATATAGGAGTATTATTTAGAAGGTAAATATCATGTATGTTATGAATATTCATCGCACAAAGAATATGTCTTGTTAAAATTTTATTAGGAAAAACGCTGTAAGAAAAATTATAATGAAGAAAAAATAGTACGTTATTCTATTAAGTATGCTACAAAAATTGTTTCATCAAAATCTTTCCAAAAAAGTTCAATGGGACTAAACATTGATCAAAGGAAAAAGAGTACAAACGCGTATTCTCCTCCCTCATAATAATATTGCTTGAATTATATGTTTCAGCGTAATATCAATAGCCATACCATATGAACTACCTATAGTCAAATTTATTATATGCAGATCATATTCCATGCTTTGTCAAACTAATAAAATAAAGAGTTGTGATTATATCCACCACGTGATAATTTATCTATTTATACAAATTTTTCTAAAATTCGTTATATAAAGAGTCGTACATTTCATATTACAACTTTACTTTCTTCTATATTCATTTCGTTTAAGTATACACATTTAAGTGTTCAGATCGTTGATCCAGAATTTTCAGATTTCTCTAGTAAATTCAATTTGCTGGGATTGTATCCATGTATTTGGCCAATCATTTCTTCGACCAATATATTTCAATAAACTTATTTCGATATCCTCGTTATTCATAATATGAAGCAGTACATTATGAACAAAAATATTGTCGATAACCTTTTATTTTTCGATTCTATTTCTTTTTTCATGACGACATAACTTATTGTCATATCTCAATTTTTAATATTTCAGGTACCCAAATCTTTCTGAGGTTTTATAACATATTATGTCTAAATATTCATCAAGAGTATATACATTCTTAGTAAGATTATCTTTGCTAATTGCTTCATTTTATCTGAAAATTTTATATTAAAATTGAATATCATCTATTGTTGATCTCTTTGCTCAGTAAATGCATCTAAATAAATGATATTTCGAACTTCTGATTCAAATTATCTTTTGAGAGGATTTAAATAATGATGCACTTGTACATTATTTTCGATTTTTTAATTCATTCCCTAATGATGAGAGAACTGCCAAATCAAATGCATTATACTACTTGTACATAAAAATTTGTCAACATTTTCGACTTTTCGGTACAACTAGCATGGTTGAAATCAAATTGACAATTAGTAAATTGCGTTATAAATATTCACCTTTTAGGGCTTGAGATAGTATAAGGGTTCAAACCATGCATTTCGTCTCAACATTTTTTATTTTTCATCTCAATACAATGTGGTGGATTATTTGTACATATATTGTACTATCAAATAATTAGATGAAGAAATCAGGTTCTGATCATAAGCAAATTATGCATAATAACATTCATTAAATAGAAATTGGAAGTATTTTATTCTCAATTAAATTAATTGGAGACATTTAACAAGAAATAATATTAAACTATTTATCGACATTTCAACTGACACTTACTAAAATATTGAGATTTATGTCCACTAGCATTAGTAAGACATAGTCTTGATTATATAATCTGAAAATTAGCCCTCATACTTTGAACAATAATTTTGTAAACTTCAAATTGCGAATACCATGTAATTATTTAGTATTTGTATCAAATATATTAGATACAAATAATATCTAGATGGTCAATGTGGAAGATGATGGAACCCATCTATCACCCTAATTAATTTTCAGAAATATAGGGAATTCAATCTCTATTTCAGCTAGTGATGATCAATTTTCAATCAAGAGAACAAATACTATATAGGAATTTATTGAATTAAAGAATTTTCAAGTTCTTCATTGAATATCCATTTAAATTTTTAATTTCGCATCATTATTTACCGAATAATGGTTCAACTGATCATGCCAAACAATATGATCGAATTGAACTTCTAATTCAAATAGTACTTCTTTCAATTGTACCATACATTTTAAAACTTAACATGTTTCTCTTTAATTTAGTAGAAAATAAATTACAATCAATAATAAAATTTTATTCTCCCACATAACGCAGTGTTGATCTTCTATAATATCAAAATATGTTTCTTCTAAAATATTGATATATACGTAGTTATGATTATTCACAAGTAATAGAACAATAATTTTCAGGAATATTGATATATTTAAATTAATTATAATATTTTTCTAACATATTACTATGTTTAAATTTGTGCTTTTTCATAAACACAATACGGTATTTTTCTCAAGAATACTAATATATATTATTTTTGCTTATTTGAAGCAATATATCAATATTTTTCTGGAATATTGAAATTATAATTCATACTTTTCAGGAGCGAGTAATATTCTTTTAAAAAATTTATATGTAAAATAAAACAAATTTCGACACATAACTTCCATCACGTGAAATGAAAATTAAGCCATGGCAAGAACTCGAAATTAAGCGTACATAATTTTAACACACCAAAAGCACAAGACTTGTGAACAAAAAGTTCCCTCTTGTTTTAAAGTCCTATAATGTGTATTGAAAATTCGAACCATGGTCCCTTTTGCAAATTTCCATCATGAACCATAATTAATGCTCTACCATAACCTGTTCCTTCTACAGCCCTAGACAAACCAACACAAATGATCCAGCCACATGTGACACCATATATAGCCCCTTAGGTTCGTAAGAATTATGCTACTTGTATAGAATAATGATAAATAATGAATTACATAAAATGACGTGGAGGTAAAAGATTGGATGAAAAAGTCGACTGTAATGGTAAAATGTCATATGGTATTATGTTCACTTATGTAAACTCTTATGTACATGTAGCAAGACCCATGTTAGCAATTGTCTCAACCTGATGCAATAGTTTTAAGAGATAATTGTAGCAATGGTATCAAACATTTTTATTTAGTAGTAGACTTTCTCAAAACCTTTCATTTGTATCACACATGGTACCAAACATTTCAAAAATTAGTAACATGAGGTTCAAATGGATGATTTTTGTTAGTTTGACCAGACAATTGACCTTAATAATATTTTTGACTAATTTTAAAAGGTAAAAATGATAATTTTACATTTTTTTATAATAAAATAACTAAAATTAACCATCCACCCGACACATAGCTATCTCCACCCTAAAACTATCATAAACACTACCAGACGGCTCAATCGCGCCCGCCCAGCACCGACGCCACCGTCATCTCCTCCACCTCCTCAATCACACCATAGCATCTCCCTTCATCTTCTGAAGGGTGCGGCATTGGACTGAGAATGGGAATAGCAGATGGAGCTAGGTTCAATGGTTCGCCATGGAACCGTCTTAAAATGACGTTGGGCATTGGGTTCAAATGTGATATTGGTGTCTGTTCGAGTACGGGGCACGTGCGACTTCTGCAAAGAAACCAAGGCCCTTTTGTACTGCAGAGTTGATTCCGCTAAGCTTTGTTTGGTTTGCGACATGGAAGTGCACTTGACAAACCCCGTTGTTCTAGAAACACACACATTGTCTCCTTTGCGACAAATGTGATTCTTCGCTTGTTTCTATATACTGTTATATTGAATCATTGGTCCTCTGTAACTGGGAGAAGCATGATAATTTGAGGTTAATCCATGATCGCTGTCCAATTGAGGGGTTTATTGGGTGCCCATTAGTAAGTGAGTTGATGAGTTGATGAGTATATTGGGATTTGAAGATTTAGGGAAGAAAAACTTGTTAGGTGATGGGAATGAAGGTGGAAATGAAGAGGTGGAAGAGATGACAGTAGTGCTGGTGTTGGGTAGGTGTGATTGAGCTGTCCGATAATGGTGGTAATGGTTTTTGGGTAGGTGTGGATGGTGTGGATGGAGAAGATGAAGTTGGTTTTTAATTTTAATTATTTTATTATAAAAAATGTAAAATAATCATTTTAACCTTTTAAAATTAGTAAAAATTATTGTCCAGGTCAATTATCTAGTCAACTAATAGTCAAACTAACAGAAAATCATCGATTTGGACCCCATGTGCTAATTTATGAAAAGTTTGGTACCGTGAGTGGTACAAATAAAAGGTTTAGACAAAACATGCTATTAAATGAAAGACTTGGTACTGCTACCGCTATTATCCCTAGTTTTAAATCTACAAAATTATACAAAAAAATCTCCTGCTCTAAGATAACCATAACCTTTTTTTGTTCTTTTTCTTTTTTTTTTGAGTAGTAAATCTAATGATAATCTTAGAACTTGAATAAATCTGGAGGTGATAATTTTGGAACTTGAATACATAGATAAAATTTAAGAAAAATAATTATTGAATTATAACTATCGTGCTGATAACGTGTTATAAACTAGAGAAGTCAATAAACTCGTGTGTTTTATTAAGAACCAATATCCCATATTTATATAGCTCAAAATGAGAGTTACAATTGAAATAAAATAAACTCCTCTAAACTAGATAAGAGAAATATTATTCATTCTCTCATTTTCTTGAGATGCCATCAACCGTAGTTTATATTTTGGAAGAATACTTAAAAAATCCTAGGGATGGAAGTTTGAAGATTTAAGAATAATATTCGAGTTCGAAATTCATGAACTAGAATGCAGCCCTTGTCATCCAGATAAAGAATTTAGGATTCGACGTTTGATCATGCAAAGGGTAATTTTGCAATCCTATGTGATTGATTATAACGTGAATATAAATATTTAGTAAAGATAGTGGGTTAAATTTAGATTAAAAAAAATATATATTATTATTGTTTTAAAATAATGAGTTAACTATTGATGATCATTTAGTAGGATTAAATCTACCAATGATCATCAAATTTTATACTTAATGTCATCATAATCATCCAATTTGATTTTGTTTTATTATGTCCATCCAACTTTATATTTCATGTCACCATAATCATCCAAATTTGATTTTATTTTTCTATGATCACCGCATTTCATATAACGTTTCACAGTGATCATCTAATTTCTTTTCACTAATTTTAAAAGGGATAAAACGATAACTTTGTATCAAAATAAATTTAAAAACAATGGCTTCATTCTAGTTCATGAATCTTGAACTTAAAATCTTCAAACTTCCATCCCTAATATCTTTTTAAGTATTCTTCCAAAATATAAATTACGGTTGATGGCATCTCAAGAAAAACGAGAGAACGAGCAATACTTCTCTTTTTCTCTCTCTATACCGGACCCCACAACAGATGCATCGAATGCTATGGTGGGGGCATTCAAACTCTATTTGTATTTTGAGTTTTGCTATGGGTACATAGCACAACACATAAAATTTGACATAATAAGCCTCCCAATAAGGGTGGCCATGTGGCCATTATGTCAAACTCTATGGGTACCATTATGTACCCATAGCAAAATTCAACAAACTTTGCCTTGAGTTTTGTTCTAATAATTTTGAATACAAAAATTCTTTTTCTTTATTATGTTTAATTCGTAACTGCTTGATTTATTGAACCATCTGAATTAAATCCTTCCTCGGATGCTAGGAGGCTGCCCGACAAGATGTACATTAAAATTGAGCTTTTAGTTTCNCAATTAAACGCAGAAAATCCAATTAAATACAATTAAACTAAAATCAAAACTCAATATTCCATTACAAAAACAAAAAAGTTTGTGATCGCAACTACAATTATCCCTTTTTAATTTTGACAATTGTACTATTTTCAACGATTAAACTAACGGAATCAGAAGGTAGAAAGTTTTTCGCACCTCAAAGATTGTATTCTGCACTGAAGGTTTCAAATATGGACTTTTTGTGCTATTTCCCAAAGGTAAAGGGATTTTCTAGGTAGGTGGATTTAAATATAAAGTCTGTGTATATTAAAGAAAAATGTATTGATCTTTTATATTTATAAAGTTTTGCTTCTTCTAAAAAAATAAAAATATATTTTTTCAAAAATACTAACTTGTGTAAAGTCATTCTTCCGGACGCCTAAGCCATGATTTGACAACCATATTTTGAAAACATTTTTTTTCTCATGTTTATTTTCAACCACATTCTCACAACAAAATATTTTGCACATAAATAAAAAACTTTTCTTTTCAACCACTCATTCTCCAAAAAATCACTATTCCAAAACTTTTTTTTTTTTTTTCCAAAATTGGTTGTCAAATAGGGGCGAAATATTCTTCTAGAATATTATTTGGTATTAAATCATCTACTTCATAAGAAATGAAACAATATTCTTTCAAGATGTTGTAATGTCAGATCATATGTGATTTTTCAGGAGCAACGAAAAAAATCTTATAAAATAATGATAACTAAAAAAATTCAATATTCTTCTAGATATTAATTTTAAATTTATACTCTTCCAAAAGTAATAATACAATATATTTTTATAAATATTTGTATATAAAGTTTATACTTCTTCGAGAGCAATAATAACTCTCATAACTATTGACTAGCGAAGTTGTGTTGTTTAGAAGCAATGATGTAAAATTGTTCTAGAATAATTGTATTTTTTTTTTTCAAAAATAACATAATAATGTTTTTCAAGAATATTAATATTTAAAAACTTATACTTCTTCAGGAGAAACATTTAAATCAAAAGATTTAAGAGAATTATAGAAAAATTTTATAGATTAGATACACATCCAATCTTGTAAAATACTAAAATAATTATAAAAATATACTTACTTGAATCTTAGTTTGATGGAAGTTTGAAACTTCGAGAAATTCACAAATCTTGAAGGGGCTTCATATTTGACATATCTAGAATGTTGGGAATTTACTTAATCATGCGCAGCGGAAAATAAACAATTTTTAATTCCCACCAAGGATCTACATTGTGTTTAGATAGAAATGTGATAGAAATTATACATTTGATGAATTTTGCAAACTCCTTTGCTTTTTCTTAAACTCCAACGATCACGATCTGCAATCCAAGCTGTCCAATTGTCCAGCCTCCAATGGTGATCCACACAGAGAACAAAAATGACGGCTAGAGTTTTTTTCTTGTGCTAGCAAGAATAATGGAAAAATTCCTACAATTCTCAAACCCTAGTAGCATATTAATATAAACTCAAGTGGGTTCGGACCGTCTCTTAAACTTAACCCGATCCAATATTTAATTAATCAAATTAATTAAATCTGGTCCATGAATTAATTAATCCAATCAATTATTTCGGGCCTATTAATAAGCAACCCAATTAATTAATTATCCAACACTTGTCAACTAATTAATTGGTAAATCTCATTCTTCTGGTTCTATTTTGTATGTGACCAATTAGGTTCCCAATCACGATACCTAATGACGTAAATTATTATTTTGACCTAATCAAAATCGATAAATTAAAATACCCCTTTTAATTTATCACTAATGCACATTCGTCGTCTCAGATTGACATCTAGCAATGAGTCAGGGCAATACATGTGACGAAAAATATCATGTAGTGTGAAAAACCAAACTTGTTAGTTTACCGTGAAACTATAATCCTTTCGTCAATATGATCCGATCAATTATGAGATATGGATATGTGTCAATCTCGTTTATCGATCATATCTTTTATCCTACTGTTAAGTCAATGTAAGTCGAAAACTCCTTTTCGACTTATGAGTTCACCTTGGCCAAGGATTTCATTATCAACTTAACTAGATAAAATATAGATCATAATCTCTTACTATCTAAGAGTGACGAATCCTCTATTGATCATTCACAACCTTCATATGATTCTTGACATACCCGAACGATGCCGTATTAGCGACTCTTGGCAGAGCAACATCCAACATCACCAAAGTATGACTATCCTCATATAAGGTACTATGATGACCTCAAGTCAAAGGACCAATTCCACTACCGAACGTTAGAGATTAACCACTAACACTCAGATAGTTATCCATGTGGAATCTCCCAGTGGGTCTCCAATATTTTGTTCTATAACAAAATATCCACGTGTTCATTTAAGTGTCACCACACTTTAGCTTGTGAGATCAGCTACTTACTTCACAAGTAAAAATGACACACGTGATGGTCTATCCGTAATAACGATATCCGTATCTCGTTATTACTTCGACCACGGACGATTTAAGATTCAGTCATATGTAATTTGTATCTCACAATCACAACTCCTTGTGATTAACAAATCGCCAAGACTTAAATCTACGGATTCTATTATTTAATTTATTAGAATATAAATTCAATTAAATAATAAATATTGCCATTAATATGCATCGATTATATATATATTTAAAGTGTTTATGTCCCAAGTTGATTGGACTTAGGGCATAACACTTAAATAGAAAACTTCGAATATGCAAATCATAAATCTTAAATAAAAAATATGGTATTATTTTATACACAATCTTTCAAATAAGAATAACAATTGTGTTGATAACAAGTTATAAAATTAAAAGAACCAAGAAAGAAAATATGGAATCATAAACTCGTGTGTCATTTTATTATGACGATGGACTCATATTTATAGGATTCCAATGAGAGTTGCAATCTGAATAAAATACACTCTTTTGGGATAAACTTATCTAAGTATCTCAATAAGATTAAATAGTCATCAATAATTATCCTATAATTTTATTAAATTTCAAATATTTTTATTGTTTCTCTATATGTAGATATGGTATCAACTGAAATAACACAAAGATGATTGAAGTGTTCAAAAGAAACATGATGAAGAGAATACGAAGTGAGTGACTTGGGTTTACTACATTTTCTTGACATGGGTATATATCATAATAAAGTTGGTGTGTTTATTTCTCCAAAGAAATATGATAAAGGATTCTCAACAAGTTCAGAATGTTTAAATACAAATATATTGAAACTCCTAATGTTTATTTGCAATGAAAAATTGATGAAAGAAGTTGGAGAAAAGTATTGCGACAGTTTTTAAAAAGCTTTAAACCTTCAGAATAAAATTGGATTAAATTTCAATTTTTCTTTTTAATTTTCAGTTTTGTTTTGGTTCTAAATTTTAGGTTAAATACAAAGTTAAAATATTTAATTGTATAGTGTTACTTATTTTGAAATGATTAATTATGGGGGTTGATTTTTTCACTATAATAGGGAGTGATTTTTCTTTGTTTGAAGCACAACATGAAACACAACTTGAATACATAAAAATAAAAAGTACTCCCTATACATTTTATATTATAATATTTTGGAAACTCGATAAAGACTTATTCTTCATCTTCTTATGGTCGTGTCCATAAAAAAAAATATCGACTGTGAGTTATATGAGTGTTATTTTGAAATCAAATAGTGCCGAAAGTACTCATACAAATGTGATGCAACACGACTTTAGCATCCTTAACATGACTCCCTGACTTGCATTCTAACTCTCATCTATCTATTATATTATTGTTGAGTTATACTTTCATGTTATTAAATTTATTATGATACATGATAATTTATCTACATACAAATTACTAATTTTTCCCCAGCAATCTAAATTCGTGTTTTTTTTGTTCAATCCAACAATGAAATATTCCCATATTTGGCGAGAAGGCAATACATTTGCCGACCATTAGGCTAATACGGGTACAAAGAGCAAAAATTTAAAGCTTATGCAATAACAAGCGTTACGAGTTTTTCCAAGTCATCTCCTACGTCATCGCCACGTCAAGGGACGAACAGAATACGACCATCACGGGGCGGATGAATTGGATTCATCCTCCACGTGGTGAATGAATTGATTTTCACCTCTGCCACGCGGGACAAATTGATTTCGCCTCGCCACTCGATGGACGAACTGATTTCATCTGCCACCCCAACTGATGCGAAGGTGCACATTTCGAATCACTTCATCACAATTGAAACTAAGTCCGAAGTGATGAAATCCAAAACGCGATTATCACTTATGCCACATCTGCTTCACTTCAACTATGTGTACTAGAAGATCTTTTATGGAAAGATCTCAAGAATCAAATCTTTAGAATTGACTGATAGTGCGTATGACATACTCCAAAATGTCAAGTCACGTATTACTGTATCAGGGGCATAAAATGAATCTCTCATCTATAGATTGATGGATTGACATCTATGAGAGGATAGCCCTAGATTCAGAGCCATATTTTTCATATCCAACGGTTCTTCTCTTATTCCATTATCATTATAAATATCCACATTTACACTATAGAAGGGGTTGGTCCCTAAAAAGAGAGAAGAAGCACAAGTTTTATATTATCACTACCCATAAGCTCACCACCACTAAAAAAATACATTCCGGTGAACATCACCGTTGGACGTCCCATATTCTATCTACCAACTCACTAACTTGATCGTTGGAGTGCTCGTGGTCACTTCCACCCCTGCTGAAAAAGGCTACGACTGACTAACGATGTGTTACTGCACACAGGGAAGAGCTCATGTGGAAGAACTCTGTTGGCCACATGTTTGAGTCATTTTTTTGGTGTCAACCATAAGAGTTAACTATTGAGACTAATGGATTGCTTAGAATAGATTCAGTTTTCCAAGCATAAGTGGTCTCAGTTTATTTTCCCTTTACTTTTTAACTAGGGCCGATTATGACATTTTGGGAGCCTTAGACCAATTTCAAATATAATGCCTATATTTATGTAAAAATACATAAAATCACAAAAAATAATAATTTTTATTAAATAAAAATATTCAAAATTAAAATAATAATCATCTAAAATTTTTAAATCTCTAAATTAAATTTATGTTTCTAAATTTCTTTGATAGAAAATCAACAATTGTATTATTATAATCAATTTGTTTTAGAATTTCTTTTTCAATGGACACCATGATCAATTAATTCAACATTTTTGTGATATTGTTGGCCTAAAGTAAGATTTTATCAACATCAACTTTGAATAGGTCATCTCGATAGATGCAAATGTAACTAGTATATCAGTAATATTCTATAAATAATCGACACATTTGAAAAATAATCATTATTTTTACGGTCTAAAACTTTAATCACATTTTTTGTGTCATCTGACAAACAGTTTTTAAGAATTTCCAGCTCAAAATATAAACCTATGCTTATCAATATATCATAATCCTTGTCATGGTTTAGTTTTTTTTTAAAGCTTATGGCATCAACACTTCAAACAATGATCACGTACAATAAGTAATTTATTTTAAATCAAACAGAAACTCAAAAGTATTTTCTTATTTTTAAAATTGCTCAAACATGAACCTGGGTGAAGAAGAGTTTAATCAACTATAAATACTAAACATTAAACTTTAAAAGATTTTTCAGCATAATGTTTTATCTCATCATTAACATTTTGATCGATGTATTTATTTATATAGAATATACACGAAATGTAGGTTCAACTTCCAATTGAGCAACAATTTCTATAGACTATACACGAAATGTAGGTTCAACTTCCAATTGAGCAACAATTTCTTTAAAGTAATCTTGTTATAATCAAATTCAGTTTCTCTACATGTTTCAAAAAATAAAATAAGTGATTTCAAGGTAATAATAATAGCACCAATAGATATATCCTCAGTTTGTAACGTTTTTCCTACTATATTAATAGCACACAATATATTGTATCAAATTATCATGTAAAAAAAAAAAAAACTCAAAATCACACTGTTAAAATACGCATCTCTAAATGCCTTAACGTCATTATAAAAGAATGTATAACTTTTTTTTTGAGAAATTTTTTTTGTTGTTTATAATTATAATAACATTTGTTTAGGAGACCCTAATCAAAGTAGGACCTTAGGCGATCGACTACCTTGCCTATAGTCAGGGCTGACACTATCTTTTACCTGCAAATATAACTCATGTGTAGACTAGGTTTCTTTCATTAAGTTTTGTTGTATTTCCATGAAAGCAAAATTCATTGAAGTCGCCCCTCTCTACAATTTTAGCTTTTGTAAAAGAGGTAGTAGCATATCCCCCTGATTCTGTATAGGAAAATTTACAAGATACTATCTATATATATTTCAATCATACCACACGTACAGATTTTTTTCACAAAATTGTTTCACAAATAACATGTGGCAAAACATTATTGAAAGATGAGGATAAAAAAGAAAAAAAAAAAAAAGGACGGGCACGATGCTGCCATAGTAACACCCTGTAGGAAACCTGTGAAACTTTTCTCGTACTTAGGGAATAATCCTATATATTTAGGGTGTACCTATATTTGCATTCCGAGTTTTACAAATTTACATCATACATACCACTTTTTACTTAAAGGTTATAAAAAAACACTTTGTGTTGAAAAGTAGAAAAAATTACGAAACTGATAATAACAAATTACACCTTAAATATTACATTTGCGTACTAGCATTTACAAAAGGCTGAGTCTTGCGATTTTTATTTAAAAAAACACATGCAGAGAACATATTCCACTATCCACATGCATCCATGTTGTAGAAAGATCCACACAAAAAATGGATGAAGAAGAAACAAATAACAAAAATAAGAACACTGAAATAAAGATGAAGGCTTAAACACGAATATTGTTGTTCTCAAATAGTATTTGTCCTCTCTTAAATTGAATTTGATACTTAAAAGGATATTGACAAATGATTTGAAGGACTAATCAAACCTTGTGATAGAAAAAACTTAAACACTTATGAC
This sequence comes from Fraxinus quadrangulata, assembly GCA_903798255.1. NCBI lineage: Eukaryota > Viridiplantae > Streptophyta > Magnoliopsida > Lamiales > Oleaceae > Fraxinus > Fraxinus quadrangulata. The sequence goes on from CAIGRB010135957.1 coordinate 46,796, forward strand.
CGTTCTCTTTACCATTTTCAAGCGGTTTTCTATTTTTGATTTTTCAAAACAGTGAAAATGTTTTCTCTTTATTATTTTCGAAAACGATTTTTTGAAAACAAATTAAAAATTTGCAAAGAAAACTCAAAACGATAAATTTGTCATTTTGGGTGTTTTCAATAATAATCAAATCGAAATTTTCAAAATACGTTTTGGGTGTTTTCGAAACAATTTTTTAAAATACCAAAAAAACACATTTTTAAAAATCTCAAAATGGATACTCAAAATATAAAATCCAAAATGTATTCAAAAATTCAAAACACAAAACTGAAATACAAATAGAACAGCTCCTTAGTATTTTCTATCAAAACTTCAAGAACACTATTGAAAAAAAAAATTATCTCCTGTTTGAGCTACATTATATTTTCATTCTCATTTTTCAACTTATTTTTAACCACACATTTTTCAATAAAATAATATTTTCCATCACATCATTAACTTTTCCTTCTTTTTCAACCACATATTTCTCATCACATAAAAAAAAGCATTCTTGGGGAAAATCTGCACCAAACAGGTATTTAATATGAACGGAAGAATATAAATTCTATATTTTGGAATGAAGATTTTATCTCAAGTTGTTGAATTATATTTTTGATATGGTAATCTATCATGTATTTATAGATTTCAATCAACATCCACGAAATAGTGCCAAAAATTCACAAAAAGCTGTGAACTTTTCACCAAAGGCCACCAAAAAATTAAAAAATAGCCTAACGACTATTTTTTAGTTCAATGCGACTACATAGAACAAACATATGTGACCACATAGATAAATTATTTGCAGGGCATATAAACCCTGCACGTTTATATGCGTCTGCAGGCCACAAAGGTTTATGCGGTCACATGGGCCAATGTTTTGGCCTCCAAATCATTTTCTCATTTCAAAGCCTATTTTATAGATTTTGAGTAACAATTTCAACAATCCATGCACGTTGTACATATAACTAAGTACTCGAAATGGAATGTTTAAACAGCAAATGAGTAATAGAGGAAAGGAAGCATGCATTACACTAAGGCATGATATGTTAAGGTTTATAAACTATGGTTGAATGATAATTCATAGAGGCACCAACTATGGACTCTTGTGAGTCAAGAGGAAAGTAGAAGGGATAAAGTTCGTATCTAAGGTAGCAACTGCTGTATAAAACTCGACACCCTTTCTTGTCATTGCAATACGTCGGAAGATTGCCTATGGCAATGGCAAGGCACTCGGCACAACCTTTCTTCGATAGATCCCTAATGCATTGCACCAAGCCATAGAGAGTATTAAAAGGTGTAAGTTTAGTTTTTGATTTTCCAAGACCTTTGTTTCCTGGCATGATAGCGTCTGAACTGATCTTATCCATTAGGGCACCTAGTTCTTTATTGAATGTATCGGGATCAGGATCTGTTACATTCTGAACATTGTAATAGTAAATACCAAAACCTGTGTCGACTTGTCCGAAGAAGTTCTGTGTACTATACCTCAGAAAGCAATATTCATACCAAATCCTAGAATCAGATTGGTTTGGACAGCGCTTACGGATTTCGTTTGCTGCATCTTGGATACAAGTAGAGCAATCTTTGCTGCTAACGTCTCCTCTACATTGTGCCAGGCCGTAGACTTGCGATTCGCCTTTACCATACGAGGTTGTAATGAACCCGTACTGAGACGTGCCTAATACTAACTTAGGCAAGAGGCTATCAATATTTTTGGATATTTCGGTGTTTTTTATTTTAGTACTGTCATCACAGAACTGACCCGATGGATCTTCAGATTCTGCAATCCAAATGCAGAGGAAGAATAGAAAAAGAAAATGGTATATGGGAATGGGACTCATGGTTTCACTTGCGATTTATGTAATAGCTTGCTTGCTTGCCTTTTTATATTTGGTATCTCTTGGCCCTGTTTGGTTTGGTTTAGTTTAAAATCAGGTTTTTCATTAAATTCTGATTAAAATTGATGTCGTGAGGTTGAAAAGTTACTAATCTTATTAAATATGAATTAATTATTAACTTTGACACGAACGAAATTGATAATTCTCATATTATAGGTGGAGGATGACGTGGGAAACACAGCAGACGTTGTTGACTTAATAAACGCCCTACAATTTGCTGTAGTAAGTGGACAAATTGGGCAGTGCTCAAGGAATATAATCATTCTTGGGCCCTATTTCATCCGGCTAAACACCTAATTAAAATTTAGCTCAAACTCAATTTTCCACCCACACATTCAATAAATTTTTATCAAAATTTACTAAATAATTAATTTTAATTTATAGCAAATAGGAACTCTAGAATATTATAGAAAATTAGATAGTTCAGAATATAATATCAAAAAAACTAAAAAAACATCATTCGTTTTTTAGTACTAACCCCGAATTTGGCGGCCATTATTTTCAAAAAATAATGTTTTGAACAATAATTTTTATGAAAATGTGTGGTTAAAAAGTTGATATTTTTTTGGATGTATGTGTATAATATTTTATTATGTGAATGTATAATTAAAATTGAATATATAGGAAAAAAAATCTACAAATAATGATTGTCAAACACGTTGTATATTAAATGTGCCTTTAAATATTTAAATATTTTATCTAAGACAATGCAGCATTCTAGAAAGTTGAGTTCAACTGTTTCATTTAAGCTAATTGCCTACTTTTATTATCGTTGACTTCTCGTCCTTTTGGCTTTATTTTCGTCAACATATTCAAAGATTAATTCAATGGAACTCAAAATAATTTAATCTCCCATTTTAATTATTGAGAAAAAAAAATGAAGATCTTTTATTTTGTAATACATAAGGCAGTGTTTGTTTATAAATTTTTTAACTCGTGGGAAAATAATTAGTTTCAAATCTACGTACGAAATACAAAAGTTTAGAATTTTGATTCTAATACTCGTCAAATAATTCTAGTTTATTTCAGTGATAATTTTGAATAAGCCGCTGTGCTCCAAACAGGACATTATTAAAAGCAACCAGTCAATTTTTTGGCCACTATAAATAGTTGGTTTGTAATTATGTAATTTTGATGGAAGGCATTATCTTCAATTATTTGGGTCGGAACCTTCGACGTTTACTGTTCCCATAAATTGACTTCGTCTGGAGTCCACAAAGTGCACAGTGTTATGGCTGATATTGCGGAGTAATCTATTTTTCTAGTTGTATCTTTGTCAATGACTAGGATTTAATGGAAATTTGGACTCAATTAAATTTTCTACATGTGAATGTAGTTTTTGCCTTGAAACTTTCTTGTATAATGCATTTGGTAATAAAAATTTATCACAAAATTTTCGGTTAAGCGTAAAAGAATTTTCTTTTAAGATTTTATTTATTATTATTTTTTTATTGTTGTTGCTACACATGTGTTAAAATTATTAAATTTGTGTCAAAATATTGAACTTACTTATTTTTAACTTGTAATAAGATTTATTTTAAATTTTATTTACTTTATATATAGAGAGAGAGCATACCGGCTCGCTAAACGCTCATCAATTTGCCAAGTTGGTGTAAAATGCGAGTCACGAGCCGACTCAGCTCGTGGCTCGCAAAAAATAAAATAAAAATAAAAATTCAGTGACCGTTTATCTTTAATTTTTTTTATTTTTTTTATTTTTTTCTATTTCATTTTCTCCTATAAATACTCATCCATTCAACCAATTTTTTTCACCAAACTTACTATCAATTATCTCTCATTCTCTACGTTTCATTATCAATATTATTCTATATTCTTCTACATTTTATTTTTAATCGATTTGCTACACTACTACATAATCTATATTCACTTCTCAATTCTACTTCAACATTCAATATCAATTATCTCATTACAAGTTTCCAATCACAATTGGATCCACGCTCATTTGAACTTATTCGGTGTCGGAGGTGAATCACCTGTCCGCCTCCACAATCAATTTGAGAATAAATTTGTCGGTCTAAATGAATTACCCATTCTAGAAAATATTCAAGATTTCGACGTTCATAAAGGTAGTCATCCAATTGATTTTGACGTTGATGTTGATACTAGCCATCCAATTGATTTGGAACGGGGTGAAGAACATGCATTAGAAATTTTC
>CAIGRB010135957.1:55687-69665 GCA_903798255.1 Fraxinus quadrangulata
ACATATAAGCTAAACATTTCCTCATTTTATATGTATTTTGTTTAACATGGGGTTGAGTAATATTTCAATAATTGAATCTTGTCATAAAGTGTATAAATTTGATATGTTAAATAACCCCTGCATCAATCCATTCGTTACATAGATTTACAATTCTTCCCAAAAGCCAAAAATATAAAATACGAGTTTTCTAAGGTGGGAATAGACGTTCTTTTAAATTAATTAAACTTCTCTGGACATCACCTCCATATCCTATTGCAATGATTGCAGTGCCATGAGCACTCTCCCTTCTTCCTCCATTGAACACCATTTGACATTTACCGACACTACCTTTCAATGATAGTCCCTACCATCTCTTATTTCCCTAGCCAGTGGCAACAACAAATTCATCTAATAATCGATAGTGGGGTCATCGTTGGCACAAAATTAGTGAAAATAACGTGCCGCTCATAACGGAGTGGAGGAGGTGGGGGCGAGACGAAGCATTACAAATTGGCAATGAAAATGAAATGATGCTGTACCTGTTACTTAGCATTTTTAGTGTACATATTTTTGCCCTTTAAGAAATGAGACTCGTGAACTCACATGTCAATTTGATGGTATTTTAAAAAGACGGTGCTTCTAAAATCATAGATTGAGAATTCAAATGATAAAAACAATGGAATGGGTACTTTTTGCTACAGTCTAATTAGAAATTTTTATATTGTAGGTAACTTAGTAGTCAACGTAAATTAACACTCAATCCATAAATGAATTTTACAAATATTCAAAGTCCCAAATATTATGGCCTATGGGACGAGCTAGCTGTTGAGAATTTACTTAACATGTACAGCGAAAAATAAATAATTATTCAATTCCCATCAAAGATCTGCTTTGTATTTAGATATAAATTGTGATAGTAATTATATCTTTGATGAATTCTACAAGCTCCTTTATTTTTTCTTGAACTCGAATGATCACTGTCTGCAATCCAAGCTGTCCAATTGTCCAACTTCCAACGATAATCTACACAGAGAACAATAATGACGACTATGATTTTCTTTTCTTGTGCTAACAAGAATAATAAATTTTTTTTCAAACCATAGCAGCCTATTAATATAAATTCAAGCGAGTTTGGTCTGTTTCTTAAACTTAACCCGGTCCAATATTCAATTAATCAAATTAATTAAATCTAGTCTATGAATTAATTAATCCAATTAATCAATTGTCCAACAATTGTCAATTAATTAATTGATAAATCTCATTCTTCTAGTTTTCTTTTGTGTGTGGCCCATTAAGTTCACAATCATGACGCCAACGACGTGAATTATTATTTTGATATAATCAAAATTGATAAATTAAAACACTCATTTTAAATTTATTACTAATTCACATTCGTCGTCCCAAATTGACATATAGGAATGTGTCAGGGCAATACATATGACCGACAATGTCATGTAATATCACAAAATCGAACTTGTTCATTTACCGTAAAACTATAATATGATCTGATTAATTACGAGATATGGATATGTGTCAAAATCAATTATCGATCATATCTCTTATCCCACTGTTAAATCAATGTAAGTTGAAAACTTCCTTTTGATTTATGATTTCACCTTGGTCAATGATTTCATTATCAATTTAACTGGATAAAATGTAGATCATAATCTCTTACTATTTAAGAGTGACAAATCCTCTATTAATCATTCACAACTTTCATATGATTCTTGACATACCCGAACGATGCCGTATTAGCGACCCTTGACAGAGCCACATCCAACATCACCTAAGTATGATTGTTCTCATATAAGGCACTATGATGACTTCAAGTCAAAGGACCAATCATATTGTAATTTGCATTTCACAATCACTACTCCTTGTAATTAACAAATCACTAAAACTTGAATATATGGATTCTATTATTTAATTTATTAGAATATTCATTCAATTAAATAATAGATTTTGCCATAAATATAAATCGATTATATATATATATTAAAAATGTTTATATCAAAAGTTGGTTGAATATAGGGCATAACACTTACAATAGTCACCTCTCATGGCTATCCTCGCCTAATCACTTCTCGCCTAATCACTTTTCTTAAAGCTTTTCTTGCACATATGCTCATCGCCTATTGTCCAGCTACTTTAAGCCTTAACCATAGACAATTTTGCGCCCTCTCGCCTTTACTTAGTGTTTACAAGCTCGCTCTTCCCTTATCTAAGTTCTTATCATGTATATTGAAAACTCTCTGATGTAGTACTTGTGTTTAAAAACTCATACTCGTCCTTATAAAAGTAATTTTTGACCCTATTTACGTGTATCTCTACTTCGATGTTTTACAAATGAGCTTTTGTGGCCTTGTATGGTTACGCTTCCTATGAATAAATTGTGGATTATCCAAATTCCATGATTAGCCTTCCAGAACTTTTTATGGTAAAGTAGTATTCTAGCAGCATGCTATATACGTCTCCTACATTATCATGAATTACTGTTATACGTCTCCTACATTATCATGAATTACTGTGGATTTTTTTTTCGACAATGCTCAAACAGGTCCTCAACACGAGGTTCTAGACTTGGTTTCTTCACAATGTTCAGCATGCTTCTATAGTCTTTCATGAACATCTTTCAAGTCCCTTCAAACACACAGGTTGCCGACGTACACTTTTGGTCAGGTTCCTATTAGCGCCCCTTGCATCCAACTTTCAAATGGACCTACTAAATTAAACCCATTTTTTTAAAAGGCTTATTGGCAGTTTGGCACAATTAAAAAAAATAACCCCTCCTCCCAACCTTTTAGACCTATTGTGCAATACCCCTCACCTTTTGAAATTGACGGAAAATGTCCCCGTATGAAAACTTGTGGTGCGGAAGACAACCTTTGAGGTGCGGAAACCACTGCATCATAATTGAAGTGCAATCCACCCCCACCGTCTAGTTCAGTTCAATTAAGCGTTAAAATAGTAAAAATGATCAAAATTAAAAAGGAATAATTGCAATGGTGATTCCAAACTTTTTAATTTTTTGTAAATTACATTCAAAAAATTTATTTGTACTACCCACAATCTCAATACTCAAATCTTTAAAATTTTATTTTCTTCCCCCACTCCACTCCACCCCACCCTACTTCATCTTCTTCCCATTTGGGTACTTTCAACTACAAAACCGGCAAGTTTTATTTAACATTCAAGGCGTCAGCTACAGCGCAATCCCTGTCGACCATGGCCGATAATTGTGAAAAACAATGGGGCCATCCCTTTTAACACTCAAGGCCCTGAAGTTTTACCCAGTGTTGTCAACTGAACCCAAGCAAGTCCATAGTAAAATCGACGTCGTAGCAAATAATGGAATCAAACCTCAAATGATGGGATCAAATCTAGTGGAATCACCAGAAGTAGCACAAAAGCCTCATACACCCCAATCCTTGAGCTCCCATTATCATTCCCGTTTTGCTGTCCATTTCCACTCTTGACAATTGGCAATGATGATGGAGCCTGAGCCGGCATCGATGCGATTGCTTCACTAATTACAATTATTAATTAATTTATAATAAATCAAAATCAACTCAGCTATAATAAAAAATCAATTACAAGCAAAAGACAAAGACACCAGTTAAAAAATTATGGAATTTAACTTTTTTTTTTTTAAAACAAAAAACATTGATTGCACAACGATACAAGCATCCTTCTCTTACAAGCATTTCCAATTAAAGCAGTCTGTAAGTGATGTTCATGATCAGAGACGTTGATCGGTGTTCCCTATCGCAAGGATGGGCACACAAAGGTGAAGAGCTAAGGTTAGTTTATGCAAGATCAAGTTGTGCCTTCAAACTGCCTTTTCTCAAGATTATTTCATTATTCCATCTCCTCTTTCTCCTTGTCTTTTTATTTCAATCCTTTCGGTTCCCCCATATCACGGGATCTTTGTTGAGTGAATACGTTAATCTAACCCAAATTGCGGCTATATTTTAGAAAACTAAGGAAGATGACAATTTGACAGGAGAAAGAAAGGGGATCATAGAATGACAGATCCACCTCCTAGGACTGGTCGACAAAGATATATTTGTATATTACTTATCTGTCTTATGGGTCGATGAAAGGGCTCGACTGTTGTCCCTTTCTACAGAAAAAAAATGACATTCTATTTGATTGGAGAAGGCTCGAGGAAGCACAAGGTTGCACTTATCTGAAATCTCAGAAATATCGACTCTGCATTTTGTACCATCAAATCAAACGGTAGAATTCTCCTGACCATATAAATACACAACTACTAAGCTGGTACCATAAAGAAAATGATGACAGAAGGGACAGATTTTGAACAGGTAAAACTAAGAACGTTTAGCAGTGAAGAGGTTCACAAGAAAGACAAAGAGCATCATTAATCAAGTTGGATGGACCACGAAATCAGTTATAACAAGCCAATAAATGTTTGTGCATACATACATCACATTGCCTTTCCTAAACCTATTTGCTACCACTCATACAATCATCAACGACAAATTTATTGGCCTCATTCTGATATCAAATCCCGGTGTTATACTAAAAATATCACATAAAATGATTGCAAGGTTCAATGAAGATCACAACCAATTCCCTCAATCCTAACTCTTTAATCAATGCATTGATGCCAATGCACATTTTCCAGAAAGAGAAGGGATTGAGTTAGGATCAGAATACGTAGCTGTGAACAAATTGAAGACATCCATTTAAGAGTTAAAGTAGAACACAAGAAACACAACAAGCAAAGCAATGTGCAAAATTATTTGACTAAATAATAATGCAACAATCCATAAAAACTAGACATTATAGGTAGCAAAAAGACCCGATGACAGACTTTCACGTATAAAAAAAGCAGTCTACTCGAAACCATGTGCATGAATTATTCAACTATTTTACAGAGAATCTTGTTGGCAAGCATTCACAGTAACCATTGGCCATAAACCTCGGATCCAAACCCTGCTGAGACAGTAGAATATACAAAATGAAGGTTAAAATGACCACAATATACCTAAATGCTTGTGAAGGGAAAACTACGCAGAATTTACAGAATATGTGCTCAAGACTACCCCATCATGCCGTATGTGTAAGATTGACGGCCCTATTCAGTCTGTCAAGAATACCACTAGCCTTTCTCTTGGCTCTGGAAGTACCATTTTGGGCAAGCTGAGAGATTGTACCATAAGTACTCTCTTCCACCCTCATCTCCTTCCATTTAGATCGATCGCTATAACAAATGGTATAAAGGATCGCAATGCAATTCTCCTTGTTATGAGCACAAGAAGTATCTCGTATTATATGAAGCAAGCATGGAAAGGCCCCAAGCTCTCCAATTTCTTCGATAGCCTTCTGATTAGTCGAAAGCATAGCTAGGATGGACAGTAACTCATCAACATGCATTTCATTCATGATCTTTTTCAAGATCACTCTCACTGCACCATCTCGAACAGCCCTTGACTTATTTTCATGAATCATGCATAGATTAAAGATAGCTGAAGCAACATCCTTTATTGCTAAAGGGTGTCCCTCATCTAATAGATCAATGAGGGGTTTCAAGGCGCCTGATTTTCCAATGAGGGCCTTATTCGAGTCAAGAGCTGATAACGAGAAAAGGGTGGCAGCTGCATTGCTCCTTGTTTCAATTGTTCCAGATCTTAATGCATCCATAAGAAGTGGAAGAACAATTGGTGTTTCTACAACAAGCTTTTTATTGTTGTCATGAATAGAAAGATTCAAAAGTGTTGTTATTACATCTTCTTGCAGGTCCGGATGAACATCTTTTCTTGACTTGCTTTGAGAGAGTGGAGAAAGCAACTGAGGTATGGCATCAAGAGATTCGCCAAAAAGTGCCCGGAACGATGGCATTTTTTTTGTCAACTGCCGCAACTCTTTTGCAGCTTCCTTTTGAGCAGATAATGTTGTAGACATTTTCCTAAGCAGAGAGAGGAAATGATCTCGATCTGCCTCAGTTGAGACATCCTCATCGGAATACTGGACAGCTTCCGGCGTTTCAATCCCATGATTCTTGCACCAATGTAATATCATTTCTCGAATCAAGTGGTTAGGTGTAAGATTAGTGTGAGAGAGTACTTGTTGCGTTTGAGGGCATGTCCTATTCCCAGCTTTCAACCATCTCTGAATAAATGGTCTATCATAAGTCTGCAAAATTGTTGAAAAATTGTTCATGATGCTGAGATAGAAACTTTTATAAGGGCTGCTTGGGAGTACTAGCATACCGGTTATGAGCATTTCTGAGTGGTTTTAATAGCGATTTTTAAAGCAGTCCAACCCATATTTGGAAATTTATTATCTACGAATTTTGAAATTTAAAAAAAAAATAAAGTTACATATATAATATTTAGTAAAATGTTCAATTTATATCATCTCGTATGAAAATTTTTATTTATAAGTGATATTTTTCTTATATGTAATTTTTTTTTGTATAAGTTAATATTTAACTTAAAAAAGTTAAATATTTACTAAAATTTTATTTTAGTATTTTTTGGTTATAAATAAACTTTATAATTATAATGAAAACAAAAAAGGTATTTTCTCCTCAAAATGTAATGTTTTTAGTTTCCAGAAATCTTTAGAAGAAAAAACATTCCCTACAAACACCAAATTCAAGTTGGAGTCATAATTCCGTAAACTAAAATATAATGTCATTTGCATAATCATCAATTCGACAACAACTGATAAAAATATTTCAAAAAGAAATCTAAACTGTGAAAATAAAATTACGAACCTGACCAGATGCAACAATAACCGGATCCCTCATGAGTTCCTTGGAGAGTGGGCACTTAAAGTCCTCGGGAATTTTCTGTGAAACTGTATCCTGATGATGAGGATGAATCTTTGAAGAGGATAATGATTTTTTTACCTTCAATTCTTTCAAAGCACATAGCATTTGCTGGGCTCTATCAATCGTCCCTAAATTAACATCATCCTCATCCACAATTGCCTTCACCAACTTCTGCAATTCCCTCTTCAACTCCACGGCCTTGGCTACCATACTTGGATCCCCTTCAAATGCCCCACTCTTTGCCATTGCCCAAATTTTCTCCCTTCTGATCCCTAATTATAAAAATCCTGATGAGTTTTTCCTTTCACTTTTTCTTTGAAATTGTTCGCGTTCGTTTGCATGACGAGGAAGCTTTTAGAGCTCTAGTGAATTAATTTTCACACGCTACAGACTGTAGAGCGTTAAATTGAGTGCCCGCATAGAAATTTCCTAGGTTTGAAATGATAATATGAGGGAGATGAGATGGGGATTGTGCATAGTGAGTGTGGTGTGTTTTTAGGGGATCCAGTGAGAAATCCATGGCCGGACAGTTGGCAGCTACGCGGTGAAAAATGGAAGGCTTTGGTCAAGCGTTGTGTTTACTGTAGGTGTTACGGAATCCATCCTGTATGGAGGGGTCCATGTTTAGGAGTATGGACTACCAACTCTCTACAGTTGCGTCTCAAACCTTAGCATATTGTTTGGCCCGCACTTTTCTTAACACATTTTCAATTATAAGTAATAAATTTACACATAAATTAAATTTTTATTTTATTTTTTAATTACACATTCTTCAAAAAATTCATTATTCTAAAACACATTTCTCTGAAAAATGGAGCTCAAACAGGGCTTAGTCTTTGGTCTAACTTTTTAAAATATATTTTTCCTAATTTTTTTTGAATTATATATTTTATAAGATTGAAAAGAATCACAACTCAACATTTTAATTATAATTTCATCAAAATCTACTAAAAATATAATAATTTATAGAGTAATTCAATTCAAATAATCAAATAAAAGTGGATAATATGAAGTAGTTTACCATCAACAATGTGCCCATTTTATTATGTGTCCATTTTAAAGGAAAATGTGTGTTGTATATTATTATTTACAGATTCTTTCATAAATTGATGATGTTGCAATAAATTGAATTAAAATTGTCAAAATTTCCCCTCCACTTAAAAAATTTTGCTTATTAACGTGGGTTAGTGGCAAAAAGAAATTGAGAGATTTTTTTTTTTATCTGTTGTTGAATAAATTTGTAAGTTGTGATGTGCATGTAACTCGTTCGTCTTTTAAAACGAAAATATATATATATAATCTCCATCTCCATCACATATTCTCTTGTTCTTCAGAAAGAAAACTGGAAATAATCATCATAAAAAATTGGAAGCAATTAAGAACAAAAAAAAAAAAACTAATGGAAAGTGTTGATTTTATTCCTACCATTTTGAAAGAACTGCGTTTAACATTGAAGAAGATGTGTATATTTATAGTTTTTTAACATAAGAGAAGTTGGGAGAATGTTACTTTTTTATGACTTGCATGACTACGAATTTATCCATACGTATTATACCATAGACATTTCAAAAACTTGTTAATAAAATTAATGAAATAAAAATATAACTACTTTAAACCGCACTACTAGAAATTACGACTTCAACACTGTGTACTTTTGTCGTCAACGTATTTTCTCGTCCGTACATACTTAAAGTGAAAATTCCGTTGATAATTTTTCATCGGAAATATAACCATTGGTGATTATCGATGTATTTACCTACACATACAAGTTCGTCAAAAAATACTTAAGAATTTCTATGGTAGCTATTAGCAATAGTTTTAACAAGGATTTAGTTCGATAAAGATTACGGAGAAAATTTTCACTTCTGTAAGAATGGTCGAGTATAAGAATGAACCTACCAGGGAGAAAAAACCTAGTGAGAAAGTAAGTTGGATTATTCTTGAAATGTTTTTGTTTGTAATTAATTAGCCGTATGTGACAACAATGACCTAGCCCCTATTTGTTATAGATTAAAATTTAATTTTTAGTAGATTTCAATAAAAATTAATGAAATGAGTGATTAAAAAATTGTGAATTTCATGAAATACGTGATTAAATTTAATTATTACCTTTCTTTTTTTTTATAAGATTTTAATCTATACCAAATAAGTATTTGATGTCAGTTTGCAATTCTACAATGATTGTAGTAGAAACATCCAAGACGTCTAATGAAACATGTTGATGGCATGAATTTTGAGTTATGCTACACGTACCTAATGTTTTATCGAATTGACAAGTGGCGGCTCCCCAACATTAGGTATAAATAGAATTTTCCATGAATTTTATGTGTTTCCGAACACCTCGTCTAAGCCTCATATTTGGACTATTGTGGTAAGTGAATGTTGATGTTTTTGGTTCTCATTTACATTGTTTTAAAAAATTAATAATAATAAAATGGTTGGACAATAGTAAACTTTATAATCATTTGAGTCGAGTAATTAATTGAACTAGACTGCACGAAAACTCACACACCAATCAACACATGTACGATAGTTTTTAAAGTAAATCAAAATTGGCACACACATTGGCCTATCCGATTGCCCCATGGTGATTTGAACCTTGACTTTCGAGATGAAAATGAGGCACTAAACCAACTTTATTCAAATTACATTTACTCAATCAAATATATGCAATGTGATCAATTCCAGGTAAAATTAAATGATAGGCTTAATCAATAGTACTTATATCCTTATCCATCATGGAAAGTTTGAAAAAAAAAAAAAAGTATTCATAATGAATCATATTCAACCTTAATAGGTTATATTTTATATCATTCAAAAATCCCTTGGAAGATTGAATAAACAAATTATCTTCAATCTTGAAAGAAAATATAAAGGAAAATCTTATCTTCACTCCTCTTAATCACTTGACTTGACCTTAGGATTGGGAAATGAATCCCAATAAAAAAAAGACCCGTGACAAGTTGTGCCTTTATGAAAATCGATCTATATTTTCTTTATTATTCTTATAATGCTAGTATAGGCATTTATAGGAACCAATATATAAAATAAATGAAATAAACACAAACATTTACTAGTTGATATGAGGAAAAAATAAGAATATATGCTTAGCGCACGTTTCAAAGTTATCGATATTATAAATCTCACGAAATATATAAATAAAGAATGATTTTATTAATTATAAACAGGTGTCCAGCACGTGCTTAATGACTTCACATCATCTACTTGAGATAATTCTTTACTCTCGTGTCTAAGGTTTTCAGCAATTATCTTTCAGGATAGCACTAAATTTTAATGAAAATTTTTGGATTTATTTGAACTTAAAAATTGTTGAGCAGTTGGGCCATTTCATGTTTGCAGGTCCAGGACTTTTCTCCCGCACAAATGAATCAACATGCCAGGGAATAACTTTTGCTTATAAGCACATGTTGAACATACCTCCATACTACTTCAATTTAAGCATGCGTGCTTGCAAAAGGCTTTTTCTTTTTCTTTTTTGAAAAAAAAATCTAATCAACAACATAGTAAGTTAACTTTTTGTTATTTAATTGGTCGAACTTCATTTTTAACCATACATTTTAATAGAATTACAAGTATTATCCATCACTCTTTTATATTCTTCCAAATGGAGGCTAAGTGATGAGTCTTTTTTATAGGAAATGAACTTTCTTTGTGCTAGTGTTCAAGACTAATATTTCAAAGCTTTCATGTGTTCTTCATTACCTGCGATATAAGATGTGCTATATATATAACATCAACCATATGCATTAATTTCTTGTGCATTTCTTCAAAATAAATATATATAGCTTTCGCATAAGTTTCTTTGAATTTAACTCGTGTTCATAAAGATCGTCATTCACTCAAACGAACATGTTGGTATCAAGAAGTGAGGTGATGCCTTTCGCTTCAACTTAAAGGAAAATTCAAGAGCTGAAGAAGTGACGAAGTCAAAATTTGAGGTTCGTTTGAATTCAAGGGGAGGCATGCAAATGTAAAATGTATTAATAAGAGAGAATTTCATTCTCAATGTCCCACGAGAAATGGTTTCCCTTTTTTAGGAGAAGAATTATAATTATCAACCATTTTAATCATTCTTAGTTACAGTATTCAATCTTGATCCATGTATCACTTGTCACATCAATCATTTTTATTGGTGGATTAGAGCGGTGTTGGTGGCGTAATGATTACTTAGATGGTAGATTTGCCACCTATTTCACGAGTTTGCATGGTTTGAATACAAAAAATTTTGCCCTTGAATAATTGCCGCTCAATTGAATCATGCTACATATACAATACTGATTAACAACATTCTATTTGATATCATCATATCCATCTATTTTTAAAAAATATTTTCTATATAACACGCTAGGATTTTGCAACACATGATTGTCAATCACTGTTATACACTTTAATTTATTCCTACTCAATTAGAGTTAAACATCATTCTTTTTAAGTATTTAATTTGCTGAACCCATGAGCTAAGCTTTGTCGTAAGAGTCAACCTCAGGTCATCTGGAGTGCATGATTGAACTTGTTTGATTTTTGAGTTGGCAAGTGGTGGTTGACGAGACAGATGGACCATGGTCGAGTTGCCCTTCATCCAACGTTGGAGGTCGGAGGCCAACAAAACCTCTCGTCTAGAATCTCATGCGAAATTTTCATCTCACACGGCTCTTCCTTGTGAGTACAATTATGTGCTTCACGGACCAGAGTGTAAGTTACTTGTAGCGGAACAAATATGGACCGTGGATGAGCCGCCGGGTTATGAAAAGGTCAAATATATCAAAGGCAATGGGGCCACCACGTGATTACAATCCATCCGATTCCTCACTTATTCCTTCATTCAAATATTTTTTTCATTTTTAAGTCCCACTATTCCTGTCCCAATAATCAAAGAAACCTATAGAAAAGAATATCTACCATGACCCGTGAAAAAATTCGCACAATCAACAGTCAAAATCCAACCACGAAGTGAACATGTGATTGAAGAATTCTTAAACTATAAACCCTTAGCTTTCTTTGATATTAATTTACTGAGTCGAAATATTGAAGCCAATGGATTCAGCATCTGGGGTGGGAGTGGAGGGTCCTTCTTCGACAGCAACAAACAGTGGAGGCGCCTCCGAGAGTGTTGGCTGCGGGTCAACGGCTGCGCCACCGAATCGCTACGATTCCCAGAAGCGGCGGGACTGGAACACTTTCCTCAAGTATCTGAAGAACCAAAAACCACCGTTGACACTGACCCATTGCAGCGGAGCTAATGTAATCCAGTTCTTGAAATACCTAGACCAGTTTGGGAAAACTAAGGTGCATGTGGTAGGGTGCCCTTATTTTGGGCAGCCCAACCCTCAAGAACCTTGCGTATGCCCTTTGAAACAGGCTTGGGGCAGCCTGGATGCCCTCATCGGACGACTTAGAGCAGCCTATGAAGAGAACGGAGGGAGTCCTGAATCCAACCCTTTTGCAGCCAAAGCTTTGAGAACATATCTTACGGAAGTGAGGGAAAGTCAGGCGAATGCTAGAGGAATATCCTATAAGAAAAAGAAGCGAAAAAGGACCACTGCCACTGCCGCCACCTCCATGGCTGGTGGCGTTAGCTATACTAGTAGTGTCGGTGGGAATGTTGATGGTAATGGTGATGGTACTAACATAATTTCAACTACTACAACGACATATTACAAAATTAATTAATTACGGTATTCTCAATGTTTGTATAAATTTTATGTTTCTCCTGTTTGTATGTCATTAAGCTTTTAAATAAAATCGTCGGACTGAATTGTGGGGTTTAAATGGAGGAGACGCCCTTACTAGCAAAATCCCTTTTGTAACTATGGTTCGTTTAGGCTCATATTTGACTAATGTTTATAATCAGTCAAATCACTTTCTATTTACATATATCTTAATGTTCGTAAAACTTAAAAATATAGTCACTTATGTAGTTATTCATTATTTATTTTTATTTATTTATAATTTATCCGATTATAAACAACCCCAACCACACACTAAGTGTCGACAATGCACACCCCGCTGCCCCCGTTGTTGTCCGAAACCTGAGATGATGCATCCATGGATCTCTATCATGTGCGATTTTGAATTAAATAGCATTTATTTCTTAATTTCCAAGACTTGGCTATGGAGAATATTGATATAAATCCCATTAAAACATATAAATTGAATTCCCCAATATTTAATTAATACTAATGATTAATATAATAAATAATAGTACGTTGTCATAATGATGAAAAATTTCATTGGCCAGCTTATCAATTCAGAATGGTTGATAGTTGTGTTGATACCATCAACTTTAATAGAACCGCACGTAATATTTAAAAACTAATAAGCCGTAAAGATATAGCCAACTTAACAAGCTCCAATAAAAAGACAGAGAAATTAATTTTCCTTTGATAGTTGTTGGTGGTGGAGGGAGGTGGAGTTAGTGAATTTGAAATTTTTTATTTTTTTTATTCTTAATATATTATTACATATATTTTTAATTTTTTTTCTATAATTAAATTAAGCCCAACGAGAGCCGATCCTGTGATTTTTGGGGCCCGAGACGAACTTCCAAAATTGGGCCTCCCCAAATCAACATAAATGCAAAATTCAACAATGTATTATGCAACATATTGCTAACTTAACACTGAACAATAGAACTACAAACAAATATAAAGAACAAAAGATTTATATCATAAAGTAACAAAATCGAAAGGAGTTCAAACAATCAGTTAAATACTATTCGTCTCGCTGTTTTGGCGGCAAAAATATTAATCAAATTTGAATAATTTAACTGTTCTACCATATCTTTATCTATGGATAACATAGTCAATCCATTCAATCTTTCTTGCGACATAGTTGATCGGAGGTAAGTCTTGATCAACTTCAATTTGGAGAAACTCTTTTCTGCAGATGCAACTGTAATCGGTATGGTTAACAAGATTTTATAAGCAATATAAGCATTTGGAAAACAAACATTCAATGTCTTCAAATATTGTAGTACTTCAATTGCTCTCGTTGCTTCACTCGGTAAATAGCACCGCAAGACGTGTATCTCCGAAAATAAATCATCCCCACTAATGTCCGAACGCCCATTATGTTCCAATTGCTTCTCAAGATTCATACAAGAATTCATCAAATTTGAATGAGTTTCACTCCTTAACCTCTTCAAATTGAACAAAAATCCAAATGTTTCATCATATT
>CAIGRB010135962.1:0-10452 GCA_903798255.1 Fraxinus quadrangulata
AAACTTGAATTTTGACCTTTTCAACAGGCCATCTACGCGTATTTCCTCTTAATCCAAATGCCTTGACAGCATTCATGGCAATGGATGTATATATTAGCAACAATTCTTTCATAACACCAATTTTGTCTGCCACATGAATTGGATTTCTTCCATATCCATCACAAGCAAAACAGATTCACGGATCGATAAAAACCAATGCTTTCACAATTTCGACATTTCCCTTGGCTGATACTAAATACAGAGGTGATGAACTTTAAGAACCTAACTCCTCCACTCAAGTTTTTTTGCTACAGAAGGGCGAATCTCGTATTTGACGATATTTGCGTGCTTTGAGGATATGAAAATATTTTGGCATACTTTTGTATTGATTTATTATAGTTTAAAATAAGGTCATGTTTGGCTCCATTTTTTCAAAAACTTATGGGTTGTTCTCTTTGCGTTTCAATTTTGTGTTTTGAGTTTTGAATTCATTTTGAGTTTTGTGTTTTGAGTGTTTTTTTTGAAATTGTTGAAAATGTGTTATTTTTGGCATTTTGAAAAATTGTTTTGAAAACACTCAAAACGCGTTTTGAAAATTTTGACTTAATTATAACTGAAAACACCAAAAATGACAAATTTGTCGTTTTAGATTTTCTTTGTAAATTTTTAATTTGTTTTCCAAACTTTTTTTTGACACCGTTTTGAAAAATCGAAAACAGAAAACGACTTGAAAATAGTAAAGAGAACATACCCTTATTTGTTCAAAATTCATTTTCAACCACACATTCTCTTTAAAATAATTTTACAAGCAAATCCATTTTTTTAAAATCACATTCTTACAAAAAATCATTATATTAAAACACATTTTCCCCAAAATGGAACTCAAACTGGGGTAATTATATCTAAAGCATGCTACACGTGAAATTTCGTATGACAATCGTCACAATGGGGGATTTATGGGGCTGCTCATTTAATTTTTCCCTTCATAAATTTATTTTTACATGTAAAAATGTTTTTAAGTGGATTTTTTTTACTTCATTTTTTCAAGTCCAATTCTAAAGTCGCAACTTTGTATATGGAGGACTTAGTGGAGATCGGCCAAGTAACCCGGCACATTTTTTACAATAGCCTTTGGCTCTATTACAAACCGACCCTTCAAGGTTTGTTCATCAAGTTTCATCTCCATCTCCATCTCATATTGTGTGGTAAAATTTATATAAATGGTTATTTCCTTCATTTTGTTTTTTTAATTTTTTTGCATATAATATTGTTGGACAATGTGTTTTATACTTTAAATTTATCTATGAAAATGTAAACTTGCTTTTATAGTCAAAGATTTGGACAAAAAAAATGTTGAAGAAGTGGATTGGCGTCGGGTCAATAAATGAATCCTTTAGTCCCCAAATTTGAAATGGAAGGTACTTTCATATTACATTAAAAAAAAAAAAAAGTCTCTATCACTTATGTTTCCCTTGTTTGGTGTCTATTATTTTAAAACTCATTTTACCATATGATTATTTTCATCAATACATTTACAGAATAAAATATTCTGCATGTTATACTTTCAAATTTGAAATGGTTGGTATTTGTCTTTTTACATAAAAAAAAAAAAAATGGTCTTTATGTTTATGTTTCTCCTATCAATTGTTTAAAAAAAATTTTTTGCTATATGATCATTTTCAATTACAGATTTACAAAATAAAATATTTTGCATATTAACGTGTAACTTTTTCTTATTTTTTAACAACATTCTCCTGAAAATACTATTCAAATTTTTTTTTTTTTAAATGGATACCATGCAAGGGCTTAAAGTTAGATTTATTTCCCCAATAATAATTTGATTGTTCTACATTTAGATCAAAATTTACGAATTAATTTATCAGTAATAATCTAACGAGATTTGATTGGATCAAAATTTCGTCAATCAAATAAAAAAAATCCCTTCATTTCTTGTTTGACACCTCATGGGGCATTTTCAAAATATTTTGACTGGAGTGTAGTGAAAATTCCGAACTCAAAAAACCCTAACCCTGTATTGAGCTTTCACCGCCATTATATATATCAGTTCAAATCTATAACCCCAATCTCATATGCTTCATCTCATCTCCTTTCGTTCAACATACACGGCCGCATACCATTTCATCGTCCGCGCCTCGTTTCTTTCATTTTCTTCTTCGGTTCTTGAATGCCATAGTTTAAAGATTTACCTTCACTAATTATGCCCATTGGTTTCCCATTTGTTTGGTTCTCTTGTTTTCCACATTCTCACATTTGGTTGTTCGTTGATTATTACTAGTTTTTGTCACTCTGTGATTTTCCCTGCTGGTTTAATTTACTTATGTTGCGCACTACGCTTTGGAGGTTGTACATTTGATATGAATACCCATTTATTGGTTACTCTCTCTGTTGTACGTTTCGAATTATGTTCATGTTCTCACTTGGTTAGCAACAGAGAATGTACCTTCCTTCTTTGCATCATGCTTCAGAGCTCGTACATTCAGATTTGTTCAATGCTCCAGAGCTTGTACATTTCAAAGTTCATACCTTGCTAATTAGGGCAATATGTCCAAATCTGTCTGCTTGTTTTCTGTTTTGAGTATTGAAGGTTGTTCGCTGGTTATATTTGTTTTAACCAAATATGTTAATTTGTTCTGCAGCTTGCTTAATTTCCGTTTACCCCCATCCATGTATTTTCTTGTGACCGATTAGCAAATCAGTTAGTTTCATTAGCATGGTGGAGTGCTTTAACTTTTATGTTAAGCTTGCATGATTTTACATTACTTATGGGCGTGTACTTGGTAATAAATGGTGATCAATTAGCCAGTCACATTAAACAATGCGATGTGTGTGGTCAGTAAGTCACCTATATAGCGCGTGTTTAATGGCCTTTAATCTGTGAATTGTGTGACATATTCATATTTTAATATGAATTATATGTTTTCACTTTTCATATTGGCCATTGACACTACATTTCATCTCTTGTTAGCGCCCATAATGTATACTTTCATCCATAATTTTGACAAAAGGAAGTAGCGTTTCTCTTTCTTTAACATGTCTCGTAGGCATTGCATATTCATATATCTGAGTACATTTACTATAATGGGTTTACTGTGATACAATATAATAAGCCTTGTGCATCAAAAACCATTCGAGATTCAGTCAATATAAAAAGTACTCATTCAAGTTTCAGTCAATATAAAAAGTACTCATTCAAGTGGAATAGGAAAAGGTTGGAGAAAAAATCACATGCTTGTTTACTAACACAATTGTGCACCCTAATACATGCAGGCATCTTTAATTTAGATGCCGACGAGGTGGAGTACAAAAGTTAGATACTATTCCTTATGCTAGAAAGTAAGAACATTTTGCACGGTCATGTGATCTCACTATTTGGACCCTTGAGTGAGATAAAGGTCTATTAAACAGAATTCATGTTTTTGGAAAATTGGTTTTGATGCAAAGATGTGTTTTTCTAGATTGCATTATAGTCCAATTAATGTTAATATTATCTGGCTCTGCAAAAGCCTTGGAGAGGAAACAATTAACGACTTGAGGGTTGATTAGGTGCAACTATTAAAACTCCAGTCTTCACTTGAAAAGATACATTGTGGTGGTTTCTAGATTTTAGTGCTTTGGAGAGGAAATTATTTTCTCAAAACGAAAATAGCAATGCTTCTATTCTTGAAATATTTGGTTTTTTTGTATAAAATTGGGGAAGTTCTGGTGATGTGCAAGGTACAAATAGTATAACACAAAACACTGTCAAGTTACATGATATACAGTTAGTGAAACATGGCATATAATCTTTTTATTGGTTGTTAATCTGCTGTCTTGTCCGTGCTTGCATTTAAAAATATGCGTGTTCAAAATACATATTGATGTCTTGCAGCTGACAGTAAGGATGGCATTTTCAAATTTTTACTGTACTTCTGAAAGTTTTGTATTAATGAAATGTTAGTAATATCTTCCTACAATTGTTGTTGGGCATGTATGGAGTTTAGAATCTTTGTATGATAGTTTGCTAGAGTTTTTATCCACAATTGTTTATTCACTGTGTAATTTCTTTGTACATTCCTATGGTAAATTGACATAATGTTTTTGTCTTAAATATGTTGTACTCTCTAAATTTTTATCATTTGCAGCATTGTTTTGAAGTCGCCTTTCTTTGAGCATGGTTAAAAAAAAAAGGCATAAAATAAAAATATACACTCAATCTAGTACACCTAATACAAATATTCACAGAATCCTAAATTATGCAATGCCACACACATAATTGAACAAAAACAGAAGCATAAAAATTCATTGAACATTTTATTTTGGTTCAACCATTGAAACAGTACAGCCATTGAGAGAATAATTTCCAGCAGTACCATTAGACGATGAGGCCGTGTTTGTCATACTTCTACTGGTAGTAAACGTCGGTTGCTTGGGCGCTGGTAAAGGTGCAACTTCATTGTTGAGCATGGAAATAACAGTTGACATTGTAGGTCGATGTCTTGGGTTATCTTGGACACACAGTAGTCCCAAGTTTATATATCTTAACAATGAAGGTTTTGGAGAACCTAGTGCAGGGTCCATTAGTTCCACTCCTCTATTTGAAGTCCATAATTCCCATGTCTGCAAAATTTAACCGTCACTGAAGTTACCTAGATTAAGTTATTATCCCTACTTAAACAATAAAGCAATAAGAAAACGAGCAAATCTCACAGAACTTATATAGTACGAATATGAGGGTGACAATATGAATGCATTGCTAGATGTATCCTTGTAATTTGTAATATAAATCGACTTGTGACAAAGACACAAGTGTATAATATGATTAGGCTTCACATAATTCAACAATAAACAAATTGTGTTTGAGAGAAACTAGCACAACAACTTCTCAATATGATCTCGTTTTCCACACATCTAGCATTCCAACATTCGTATGCTGAAAAGACAGTTCATCAGACTGCAAGTGAATAGTTCCTGCTTGTGGTTATAAGAATCTTTCTTTTCGAACAAACCGTAGAAGTCAAAAAAAAAAAAAAAAAAAAAAAATAAAAAAAAAATTATAAAAAAAAAATACAAAAAAGTATGTACTTACATGTCCAAGAAGACTGAGGCATTCTTCTTCATAGAAACCAGTATTCTTCTTGCCACTTAAAATTTCAAGAACCAATACTCCAAAACTGAACACATCAGATTTGATAGAGAAAAAGCCTTCAATTGCATATTCAGGAGCCACATAACCACTAATTAACATGAAATATAACCCTTTTAATAATGAAAATCATCCCATAATAATAACTCATGCATGTAATTTATTGTTATATGTTCAATTGTTACTTACTATGTTCCAACAATTCGCTGCATATTAATCCGTGAGTTGTTGCCACCAAATATACGTGCCATGCCAAAATCTGATATCTTTGGGTTCATTTCACTGTCTAATAGGATGTTGCTGGCCTTCAAATCTCAATGAACAACACGCATCCTTGAATATTCATGTAAATAAACAAGTCCCTGAGCAATTCCTTCAATAATTTGAACTCGTGTTGCCCAGTCTAGAATTTTTTTTCTTTCTTCAAATCTGCTCTAAGTCTTTTGACTGATCAGGATTGTCTCCCAAGGTAAAAAAAACATGGTCTCAAATAATCCGGGTCATTTTAGACCACCTGTCACTGACAGGTGTTTCGGTCTAAAACAACTCCGAGTCATCAAACTTGTATGGAGAAACTCGTGTAAGATATGAAATAAAACTAACCAAATAGGAAGAAATCTAGACTTTTATTAGGCAGGTATTCATATATCAGTATGCTCTCATCTTGATCAACACAGCAACCTAAAAGTCTAACAAGATTCCTATGCTGCAGTTTAGCAATTAATTCATTCTCGTTTCTAAATTCCACGAACCCTTGTGCAGATCTTTGGGAAAGCCTCTTCACAGCTATTTCTTGCCCATTTAATAGTTTTCCCTGTCAACAGTTGAAACAAAAAGAAAGAAGCAAAAGGAATTATTGAAATGACTCCAATCTACGCTTTCCATATGAGTAAAATAGCTTGTAATGTTACCTTGTAAACAGGTCCAAATCCTCCCTCTCCAAGCTTTGTCTCTGCTGAGAAGTCATCTGTCGCTTTAGAAACACTTGCATAACTAAACATTGGCAAATTGAAGTCTTCTTTCCTTCCTGTTTGCAGATTTATTTCATCATTGTTTCTATTACCAATATAACTAAAATCAAATGACAACAAGTCCTGTTTGGAGCTCTTATTCCCTGTTCCTATAGAATAACAGTCGTTGATTAATGTTCTCATTCCAGATAACCAATTGTAATTAATTGAATTGCACAAGGATCAGTTTATATTGTAGACCTTTTTGCTTGATCTTCCTTCCGTAGAAGCATCCTATAAGGCATAATGAAACAGGTACAACCAATGAAACCAGCACTGCCACTATCAATGATAATGACTTCCCTTTTCCTGAATGAATAAATGAGATATTATAATTTAAATTTAGTAACTTGCTGAGTGAAAAATAAAAAATAAAAAATAAAAAAATCAAAGCTATAGATTCAAATATTAGATTAGATTATTTGGGGCACTTGTTTAGCACCAACCTGCAGTATCAGGAAGATCAGAGTTGGAAACTTTCAGGTACAGATCTTGTTTACTATAGTCATCATGTGAAAGTTGACGTACATCATATAAAGCTCCTTCCCAGACAAAGCACCCTCTATCAGTGAATGCGTAAGCCGTGCAGGTGCAATTCTGCATGCAAGCTAATTTACATTGTTCGTCATTTTGAACTGGATATACGTTAGAGTTAGCAGGCAATTCAATGGTTGAAATCTTCAAATACACGTCTTTTTTTCCTTTTTCTGAATTGCTATTTTCACACTGCAGATGAGGTTTTCTTTCACAGCCACCGAACCAATCATTTCCTCCCGTTGCTTCAGCTGATATTGGGGAAAAACCTTGTAAACACGAACAGGTCGTTGAAGAGTTGTTACTGAATATTCCAAATGCTCCACAAGATGCAAAAATATCACGTTCCTTTCGAGATTGAACAAAAATTACGCTCAAATTACGCGAGGATTTGAAAGATGTGAGCTGCTCAAACTTTCCAGATGGCGTTATCCTAAGCATAGATAGAACAGCAGTATCTACATTAGTATAAGTGTAATAGCTTTCATTTTCATTGGAAACAAACACGAACTTTTTGCCATAGCTCAATTCAGGAACAGAGGCAAATGTTTTTCCATTCCAAGATCCACTACTCCAGTATCTAACTGACATATTCCACTCTAAAAAATACTTATTAGTTTCATTTGGAGATATCCCCACTGAGAACATCCCAGTCGAAACATCATCGGCATTTTTCCACGACGTTAACCGCTGCATATTTCCATTAATTTTATGGAACCCGAGTTTCCCTTCCGGCGGCCATGTATCCGTTGGATGATCAAAGCTCTGCCAGTATATGACAGACGGCTTTGCGATATCTCTTACAATTAAATTTCCTACATCAAGAAGCACTGCTTCAACAGAGGCTGGAAATACTGAGCTCTTGTGGACCAAACTACATCAGACTCATCAAACAAGACTAGATTACCGTCCCCGTCGCCCGAGATTTTGAGTCTCGAACCAGGCGTATTACGTAAAGGTTTTCTCTATTTGCTACCCAAACTATGGTCTTTTCTGCAACGTTTTTATAACAGATGCCTAGATACAGATTATGATCAGAAGTACCTGGTTTGGAGAATAATCCCATCTCGAAATAACAGATGCCTAGATACAGATTATGATCAGAAGTACCTGGTTTGGAGAATAATCCCATCTCGAAAGTGCCATCTTCAGATATTATTGTGTCAATGCCTGAAAGAGAATTGCCATCTGGAAGTTTGTCACTTCCCAAACATATTTTGCCTTCCATATACCAGAGAAGAACACATACTAAGAATAAACACAAGCTTCTTCTGTGCCTTTTTGTTTGCCTCATGCTTTCACTGCGGCCGTGAATTGAAGTAATCTATGAAATAAATATGCACTCAAGTCTTTGGAAGGAATACTTGTTAACGTGTGATTTCAATTTTGGTTAGTTGGCTTCCAAAGTCTGAGAAAATGGATTATCAAATGAGAATTATGAGTTAGTGTTTGTATTTTCTGTCTTTGGGGGCCATAAAAGAAGTGGGAAACATTGGCAAATCTGTCAAATCGAAATTCTAATTTCATGCTTTTTTCTTTGCACGATTCTCTATTTTGTTTTCCACTGATTAATTTCTTAAATTTGAAAAGATTTTGACCCCACTTTCTTAAAGCACATCACATTCTAATTGTATTAAAGGTTCTTAATCTTTACTAATTGTCATACTTGTCTTAATCTTTACTAATTATCATAATTGTGGATTCATGTTTTTATCCTCAACGTTCTATGAATAAGCACATCTGATTCTCAATGATGGCTTTCGTCCAAAAAAATTAGGACATAAAAAGACTTATTGTGGAAGTTTTGGCAATTGAATTCGAGCCACGAGAGGTATCATTAGTTTTTGAAAGGGGGAGATCTAAATTCTATTGGATTCAGTTCTAACTTCTAAGCTCACATGCATGAGCGCATTGTCGCCATTGTCCCTTCTGTCGGCATGGCATGGGCTCGAGTACGAGTCGGATCTAGGTGAGTCCTTATTTTACATATAAATTTTTGGATAAAATTTATTTAAATTCTTGGGTCAACTTGTAATTAATTAAATACCTTGATGATTAGTGAAATTATTTCTAGTGATCTTTTATATTCCAACCGTTGGTTTGTTTGCTCGTATATTTTTGTTTGTGAACGTATGTAATGAACATAACAGATGTCTATTAAATCAACTTAATAAATGCATGGTTTCATTCTGAACAGAGTTATCTCTTTATTTTTGAAAGATTATCAGAGTGGTCGCCATTTTTCCGAGAAAACTTTTAGAGTATTTGAATGACCACGAATAAATCTATAAATAGCTTGCCTTTTTGCCAAAAAGATCCCCATTTTTATTCCATACTTTCCTCCTTTGAATCTCAGTTCAATCTATAATTGTGATACTATTTTTCAAAGTATGAAACACTACATTGAATTCGTTTGGGCTCTTATTGATTGTTGTGTTGCTTTCTTAAGAGGCGA
This sequence comes from Fraxinus quadrangulata, assembly GCA_903798255.1. NCBI lineage: Eukaryota > Viridiplantae > Streptophyta > Magnoliopsida > Lamiales > Oleaceae > Fraxinus > Fraxinus quadrangulata. Next base: position 9,122 of record CAIGRB010135962.1, read on the forward strand.
AATTCGTTTTATTTTGGGAGACGACCGATGTCTTTAAGCACAATAGAATGGAGCAAATCGTAAGGACAGATTGTAAAGTCGGTTGGTTCGAATTACATTCTATTCGTGGTTTGTTTCGGCATTGATCCTGATGATCATTTAACTTCGATTTCATCCCGATAATATGTAAGTATCTTTAAATTGTTCGAAAGATAAAATTACACTCCAAAAATAACAATTTTAAGAGGAATTTTTTATTTTTTATGATTTATTCTATTTATACTCCTTATTCGTCTATCATTTGATTGTATATAAAAAAAATTGCTACACTTGTAATCAACTCCTTAATTCGATTGGAGAAAAACTCGAAAAATTTAATGGATCACACTTTAAACACGGACAACAAAAAAAATGTTGTTTTACCCGACAATATTAAATTCAACAAAGTTTCTTAAAGAAGATGAACCTATATGCAAAGAGAAACTATTGTTTTTTTCCGGTGCCTTTTCGTTTGCCTTGTGCTTCTTACCATTGAAGCAATCTCTATGAAATAAGGATAAAGATACTTGGCCAGGGGGGAGGTGGGCCCAAGTGGCCCTGGCCAAGTAGATTGATGAAATAAATATGCACTCAAGTCTTTGGAAGGAATACTTGTTAACGTGTGATTTCAATTTTGGTTAGTTGACTTCCGAAGCCTACGAGAAAATAGATTATCAAATGAGAAGGGTTTGGGTATGGTATTTTTAAGGTCTTTGGGGTCCATTAAGAAATGTAAACGTTAGCAAATTTGTCAACTACAAGATACTTAATTTCATGCTTTTTCCTTTGTATAAAAACCATAGATTAATTTCTTAAATTTGATAAGGATTTTGATGAAAAATTAGTTGTAATGTCAACAACTTTCTTACAAATCAATATTCTAAAAGTGCATTTCGGTGTTGCTTAGGCGCAAGGTGTAGGCGAAACGTCTCACCTTAATAGCGAGGGTGAATTAAATGGTCAACTGTCAAGTTGATTGCTCAATGCATGACTAAGCGCTCCTTACTAATTTTATTTTATTTTCCGTTTTGAAAGTCTTTATTTGACGTCAGTTTCAAGTTTTTAAATGACATATATAAATTCAAAAATGACTTTATTCGATAAGGAGCTTGATAAAATTTAAGTTACGTTACTATCTACATTATGTAATTATGATTTTGAGACTTACCATTTTGTTGAAAATTTCAAATGTACAAAGTTCCCAGAACTTATCTGGTTGAAAATTGAAATTATAAAAAATAATCTAACTTTTGTATTTTAAAATTTTAAAAATTGTAAAATTGACTAATTGTAGTAATTATTAAGTAAATATA